>OX382325.1:15492038-15718038 GCA_947507615.1 Hemithea aestivaria | reverse complement strand
GGTATCCCGCCGCGCACATCTTCGGCGGGGGAGTCCCACATACCGTGGGTGATGATGCGTAACGTATTTTTCCTGGGTCAAATAAAATGGACTTGCCAAAAGGTACTAGGCGTCCAGAAATTCTTTGTAAACAACTCTGTTCAATGCAAGGATCTTAGAATACCTAACGTTCAATGTAGCTTACATATAGGTACTCCGAAATAATCCATAGATTTTTTTTTTTTTTTTTATGTGATGAAGTAGAAGACGAGCAAGACGCTCTCCTGATGTTAAGAGATAACGGCTGCACATAATCAGTACAGTGTTACCTAGGATTTCACAATTATGTGAAAATCTAGGAGCACTGCACCAACGCTTCTTACTCAAGAGTCATAAGATGTTAAGACTCTTTAGCCCAGTAATTACACTAGCTACAGTGCCCTCCTACCGGAGCACAGTAATGTTTGCACATTACTGCTCATGCGGTAGAATAACTGGTACTGTTGGGGTACCCACCTAGACGACCTCCTGCAAAGGAAGTCTACCCCTGGTAAGACTTTGGAGACATTTTTGTAAATCACCGCTTTCACAGATAAATATTAACAGCCTGCTTCCACGGGGTTTTGCTGGACTCACACGTGAGTGTATTTGCCAATGAGGTGTAGATACTTACTTTTTAGCGGATAAAATCCCAGCTATTGGTAAAAATAAAACTCCAGTTTTATTTACAAGAAAAACTCTTTATTACAACGAGAAATCCTCTTTAAAGTCATAATCGTCCTTCTTGAAGGTTGTCAAAGTGACGTTTTCCAAAACTCCCGCCAAATTGGCGGCAACTTTTTCATTTCGCGCCCTCTTTTTTTTTTCTTTTTTGAACTGCATCTTTTTTAATTTGTTCTCTTTAGTGTTGCCAGTGAGTTCCATTTCGGGGTCCGATTTGTTTTTTTCTGTTTTACCAGTTTTTTGTAATTTAGACCTTATGTTTAAGGTTTTAGGGAGTATACTTGATTCGTCCTCGTCTACTTGCATTTCGTCTGCGTTTAGAGCTTTTACTGGTCCAGTGCTTGAAATCTAGAAAGAAAAGTGATTCGATATAAGAATTTTGCATAGATATGATATTATTAATATATGATAAGTAAGTCTAAGTTCACACTAGGTGAGTAATTTAGTAGAGTTGCGAAGTAGGCTTCAATTTCCACCGTCTCATAGGAGTTGATGTCGAACTCCTTGGCCAGTGACGTCACGATCTGAACTCTACTCTCTTACTGAATAATAGACCTTAGATCATAGAAATAAGGTTCAAATTACCTTAACTCCTTCGCCCCCGGTATTATGCGCGGCCAACTCGTCCATGGCTTCAGTTTCCATCGCCTCGAAGGAGTTGATGTCGAACTCCTTGGCCAGTGACGTCACTATCTGAGCGTCTATGTGAACTTCGGTATTGATTTCTGGAGGCTCCGTGTAATAACGAACCTGGAAAGTAGAATAGAATAGAATGACACATTATTGCATGCCAAAATACAATAAATAATTATGACAAACATAAAACTAGAGGTAAATCAGCGGTCTTTTCGCATAAAGCAATCTAAATTATGTTTCTCTGTTTTCCCATACCTATATCTTTTTTTTTATGTGATGAAGTAGAAGACTTACTTAGGATTTCACAATGATGTGAAATTCCAGGAGCACTGCACCAACGCTTCTTACTCAAGAGTCATAAGATTTTAAGACTCTTCAGCCCAGTAATTTCACTAGCTACAGTGCCCTCCTACCGGAGCACAGTAATGTTTGCACAATACTGCTCAGGCGGTAGAATAACTGGAACTGTTGGGGTTAGGGATGAAAATGTCCGAATGTTTCCGAAACTTTCCAGGAATACTTCCAATGTTTCCGGAAATATAGGGAAACATTGCAGGAAACTTTCCAAAATTTCCAGATTAACACTGAATTTTTGAATGCGTTTTTTTTTACTACTACGGCCTTCTGGGTTTATTTTTGTTCTGTTATTATACTTATCTATCTCAAAACTATAATAAATGATGGTAATTGCCATGAATATTTAATTGACGATGGAAATATACAAAGAAAAAGTGAAAATTATGATACTGGTAACTTATGATAGCTGAACCCATCATTTTTTTTGACTTACAATTATAAAGATTATAAACAACCAAAGAGGGCATTGATACCGACTTATATAAACATAATTCATATAATTCTGTTTTAACATTAGCTCACCAAGCAGCCAGGTTATTACTTGTGGATCAGTCTTTGCACTGTTTCACCCTTTACATACAGACACGTGTATATACTTTCATATGCACAAGAATAAGTCTATTTAACAAAGTAAAACAAAAATACAATGTTTTTTTGGTAATTGGTATGATTTTTCCATCAATAAACAGCGTATTTCTTTTCCTTGGTATATCAGTTAGAAATTTAATTTTATAGTCAAAATTCTTGATTGAGTATTGTAGACAGGCACTAAGCCTACTATCCTATCAGCAGTAATTTTACTTTACTTAGCATTTTCATTTAAAAAATCAGATTTCTGATTTGGGGTTTATTCCCCATTGTTTCTGTCAAATTTGGAAAGTTTCATGGAAGTAATGGAAACTTTCGGAATATTTCCGGAAATTTTCATCCCTAGTTGGGGTACCCACCTAGACGACCTCCTGCAAAGGAAGTCCACCCCCGGATTGTTTGTAATTTTTTTCTACACAACTCACATCACACTTAAGAGCGTATATATATCGAGTGACGCTCGCTCGCTCGCACTATTTGACAAATTTTGAAATATAAATTTATATAATTAATAAATTAAAAAATCCTTATGAACAGCCCTCCATAATATTATTGCACACATTTTAAAAGTGTTTCCAGTTTGATATATTTAAAAATGGCATAAAAATTAATTTTTGAAAATTTTTATTCTATGAATTTATGTTTCAAAATATGTTTACCGGGGGTAGACTTCCTTTGCAGGAGGTCGTCTAGGTGGGTACCCCAACAGTGCCAGTTATTCTACCGCCTGAGCAGTGATGTCCAAACATTACTGTGCTCCGGTAGGAGGGCACTGTAGCTAGTGAAATTACTGGGCTAAAGAGTCTTAACATCTTATGACTCTTGAGTGAGAAGCGTTGGTGCAGTGCTCCTAGAATTTCGCATAATTGTGAAATCCTAGGTAACACTGTACTGATTATGGGCAGCCGTTATCTCTTAACATCAGGAGAGCGTCTTGCTCGTTTTCTACTTCAACACATAAAAAAAAAAAAAAAATGTCAAATAGTGCGAGCGAGAGAGCGTCACTAGATAATAAAGAAATAGGGATGTTGACTAATTTTTGGAATTGTTTTTATATGATAAATAGACCCATTTCATACACGAACATCATATTTTTATGCAAAATTATATATTTCAATATAAAAATACATATATAAAAATGATTTTTTTAATTCTGGCTAAAACGTTCCGAACAGTCAGCTGACGGCGCGTGACGTCACACCACTGGCCTGTACTTACGCTTCCTAAGCAATGTTCCTGATTTCGACACATTTTAATTATTCATAACTTAAAAACCACTGAACCGATTTTGATGTAACTTATACTGTGCCCTTAGTTGGTCAATATTTAAGCCAAAAATAAAGTCAATAACTAAAATGTCTCTCTGAAAATATCAGATCCATTTTGGTTATAGACTTTTTTTTGCTTAAAGTTAGACCAACTTAGAGCACAGTATAAGTTGCATCAAAATCGGTTCAGTAGTTTTTAAGTTATGAATAATTAAAATGTGTCGAAATCAGGAACATTGCTTAGGAAGCGTAAGTAAAGGCCAGTGGTGTGACGTCACGCGCTCTGATTGGCGTTCGCATTCGCGTAATAATAAGTAAAAATTATTGAAATTAAAATTGATTTTATTACATTTTGGCTTGTAAATAGATCCTCAAAATGTGATTGTAAGTTTTTAAATACTGTCTTTTATGTGGTAAAAACATAACTTTATATGAATTCGTAACATGTGTCAACATCCCTACTGTTTTATTAGTAAAATGATTACCTTCCCAGTGTTCCAGTCATTGAGTAATATTCTCGCAGCTGCCTCTTGATCGGGAATGCCTCCCTTCTTGAATCGGCCCGTACGTGATGCTAAATGGGCGAAGAATTCCTGTAATAAACATAAATATTATTATTTGTTTTTTGTTATTAGGGGGCGTCCATAAATTACGTGAGGTGTTTTTTTCAATTTTCTGTCCCTCCCTCCCCCCCTGGTGAGATGTTGTGAGATTTTATTCAACCCCCTCCCCCATCCCCCAATCTCACGTGAGATTTTTCACAATGTGGGTTTCTTACGTAAACACGTTGGATTGTTATTGTAAAATGAAAAAAAAAATTGCTTCGTGCTTTTATTTACGACTAGTTAAGACCATAAATGGACCAAAATAATATTTTTTTTTTTTGTTTCAATCAGAAAAAAAATTGCGTGATATTTGCCGAGACCCCCCTCTCTCCAACGTAAGATTAGATGAGATTTGAATCGACCCCCTCCCCCCCTTAAACACCTCACGTAATTTATGGACGCCCCCTTATCTACTATATAAAAATAAGTCGGGTTTTCCTCCCTGACGCTATAACTCCAGAACGCACGAACCGATTTCCATTCGTTGGAAAGGTCTCGGGCTCCGTGAGGTTTATAGCAAAGAAAATTCAGGAAAAATTTCAAAAGAAATTTCTTCATTTTTTAATCACCAAACGAAATGTTACATAAAACGAAGCCATCTGGTGGCGAAACGGGATTCGCCGGGTTTGCTAGTTACCTTATAAAGCTTTGCTAACCATCATATAGGCAAATAGTATTGTACCTATATAGCTTTAGTAAGTACCTATCTATTTGAAAAAAACAGTACAAAAAAAAAAAGGTAGCACTCCGGGAGTGCCGGCAGAAGTGAAAACTTCAATATTAACGTTGTGTTTAATTTTAAGTATAAAAGTACTATCATTTATGAGGTAGAATACAATGTTTATTTATTGCGCTATCGTACACAAATATGACAATTTATATGTTGTTATTTATAATATTATATCGTTATTTATATATTACATTAAATTTTATCTCTCAGAAAAATCAACTTCCATCCATAATTTCGACGACTTTTACACCATCAACAGAGCAGCACACTCAGGCACGGTAGAAAGAGTGGGAGATACTAGTTCCTCTCCCTTCCCCTCGATCTTACGCTTTTTCGATCAGCATCACGTGACCCTGACGCGAGTTTTAAAGTTTTTACCCATACAAAAAAAAGTGCTCAGCGCCGCTAAAGAAGTTTTCACTTCAAAAATTGTGTGACATACAGACGACAGGCAGTCATGACAAATCCATAAGGGTTCCGTTTTTTGCCATTTGGCTACGGAATCCTTACTATAATACTTGTAGTTTAACTATGAAGGGTAGTAAGCCTAGTTTGGCAATGGCGACCGGCGACCATATAAACAAAGTGATCCTATAAGGGTTCCATGTTTTCCTTTGGAGGTACGGAACCCTAAAAACAAACTTTTTTTCCAAAATATTGTCACCTGCGGCTTAGTAAACTCTGGCACAGCATACAAGTCCAACAATGTATGTTTGTTAGCTCGCTGCAATATGGCCACGGCAGGGGTCACTGGGTCCTTGAGGCTGCCCACTCGGAGGGCGTTCTTCAAGGCCACGGATGAATCACCAGCAGCACCCGCTTGGAACACTATCCCGGGACTGTCCAGGATCTTGATCTTCGAGTCCAGCTGGACGGTTTGCATTTGTCTGGAAAAAGAAATTGAATTGTTTGAATTTGTCTGGAAAAATCAATTGGACTGTTTGGCAAATGATATTATAGTATGTTACATTTGTCTAGAAAAAGAAATTGGAGTGTTTGAATTTGTCTGGAAAAAGCAATTGGACTGTCTTTAAATCGAGGGTCAATAGGTATATACTAGGTCTGTGTGCAACACCTTCGATCGCGTCATCATTTACCAACAGGTGAGACTGTTGTCAAACGCAGCCCTATTCTTTATAAAAAAAAATGATACATTTGTCTAGAAAAAGACATTGGAGTGTTTGAAAGTGTCTGGAAAAGAAATAGACAAGTGTAAAAGTTTAATAAGGCCTGGCGATTCTCTCGCTCGCACGATATCACAAATCTTAAAATAAATTCATAGAATCTACTCATTAAAAATAATTCAGATGGAGATTCAGGTTTTTTTTTCCACCCCATTTACTTTTCAAAAAAGCTGCGACCTTTTTCAAACCTGCACAACACACACGTCTGCGAATGTTGTGAACGAATACACGCATGTCGTGTGTTTTTACGCTCTCACAATTCGGAACAATTTTTTGTGCATTAAATGACAACAAAATCATTCTAAAATATGTAAAAGACCTTTTATTTAACACGTCATTTTTTAAAGTATTAAGCTGGGAATACTTTAAAATATCTAATACAAATCGTACTTACTTAGTAACTCCCGGCGTGCTGCCAACGTTGCAAGCTTTGGATCTATTCAAGCTGTTTATGATGGAACTTTTCCCAACGTTGGGCAACCCGACCACGCCCACGGTAATGGACGTCTTTATCCCACGGTTGCGACAATAGTTGCCCAGCAGACTCATTAGCAACTCGGCGCCTACGCATGCTGAACCTGGGAGGGAAAAAATATGGTATTAAGTCGCCATTTTTTCTTTTTTTTACATTTATTCTTAACCGTATTGTCAACTTATTGCGAAAGTATAAAGAAATAACTGCCGCTAGCCGTGTTACCCGCTTTTCTATAGCCTATGTGTTATTCCAGGATCTAAGCTATCTATAAATACCAAATTTGAACTCAATCGGTCTACCCGTTTAGGCGTGAAAGAGTACTAACATACATCCATACATTCTTACAAACTTTCACATTTATAATATTAGTAAGATTTGTAAAGGGGTTTGAAGATTTTTGTGAGGAGCATGCCTGCTGTCCGTCATTTTACCAAAATTGCAGCAAAATCAAAATGGCAGTCAAAGTGACAAGACAGGTATACCTAACACAAATCTTTACCTTGCCTTCCCACTTTGTATGTTTGTCACCTCTTCACACCTGTACCGCTTGAGCTAAAATTAGGTATGTAGATAAAAATGTAGTTTGTATATTGCAGACTGCTAGAAACCTAGGAGAACATGAAGGTCACTTTTTAACTTTTTACCCGTATTTTTTCATCAACTAAAAAACTACACAGGTACGCAGATGAAACCTGTGCAACTAGTGAAACAAAATGGATTGGATGACAGAATAGCCACCATTGGTTAGGCCTAGCCACCCATTGTGGACATTAATATTAGTACTTTAATAAAGTTTTAAGTCTATTTTGATATTATTGTCCCAATATTGACGACGTCTGTGGTGCAGTGGGCTTATACCCGCTTGCAAAGCAGAAGGTTGCGGGTTCGATTCCCGCATGAGGCAAATATTTGTGTGATCCACAGGTATTTGTTTCTGGTCTGGGTGGTTTTCAATATCTATTATAAGTATGTATTTACAAAAGAAAAGTATATAAGTATTATATCCGTTATCCTAATCACCATAATACAAGCATTAAGTTGCTTAGTATGGGGTTAGGTGGCGCTGTGTGAATTGTCCTGAAATATTTATTATTATTTGTTTGTCAACCTTTAGGTATCTCGGGCCAATAGTGTCCCGGTCCTTTGGTAGGCGTGCGTGGGGCCGAAGCCAACACGTAGAGGCCCCTTTGACAATTTGCTCTAATTATTATTATTATTATTATTTATTATTATAATAAAGAGTATTGTATTGTACAGACAGTTTGAAAAAACCCGTTTTCAAGTCAGTCAAAAAACCCACCTTTCATCTCCTTCTCCTTAACAATATGCTTCATCTTCTTCCTGCCCAGGTTGTGCTGCTGGTCCTGCGTGGATGCCTTGAAGGGCACAGCCGGGGCGGTCCTGCGTAGATACTTCAACCAGGATGTTAGGTTGGTGCGGGGGACTAGGTCTGCCTTGTTGAGGACGAGCACTAGACGCTTGCCTGACTCTCGGACCGCTTGCTCCACTTGCTCGCACCGAGTGCCTGGAATTAGATGAGACGTGGGAGAGTTGACTATTGTACTAATTTATTTATAATCAGACACTTGATATGCTTACAGTTATAACCAAAGCGCACATGTTATTTCTTATTTTTAAACTTTACTAAAAGTATATTCTAATGAATTCTATATTCTAATATTAGTGCTTGAAATTCATTGGTTTCTCCATCCCAGCATTATAGCTGGTGACTTTTTTATCGACTTAATGCAAGCCGTTGGAACTTTGTTTTGGTGTATTATTATATTTTGCTGCACTATTTTCATGAAGAGGTACTAAATGTTAATAATATGCTCGGCTTTTTTTTTATTAGTTATGTGTCGTTTTTCCACTCTCTATACTGGTAATTGCCTTCTATGGCAAGTTATTACCTGCCACTACTGGTTTTTAACCCCGACGCAAAAACGACAGGGTGTTATAAGTTTGACTTGTGTTTTTGAAAGGGCTTGACTAGTAGAATACAACACACTATAATAAATTTTAAAATCCAAGATGGCCGCCACTATAAAATGGTGAATTACATATTGCGT
Source organism: Hemithea aestivaria (assembly GCA_947507615.1). Classification (NCBI taxonomy): domain Eukaryota; kingdom Metazoa; phylum Arthropoda; class Insecta; order Lepidoptera; family Geometridae; genus Hemithea; species Hemithea aestivaria. Next base: position 15,709,424 of record OX382325.1, on the reverse strand, counting down.
TGGGGGTTTTTAAAATTTTTAATTTAATTCACTTGTGTAGATATCTAAAGGAAACATTATCCTTTCATAAACAGATGAAAAAATTTAAGTGAAAATCAGGGCCATCTGCTTTGGTCTATTTAGAACATGAAGACTGCTCCCTTTCGCATCAGAGGAGACGCAAGTAGTCCAGTTTTCACAATAATCTTACCTAAAGGATCCCTAGCGTCGACAACCTCCAGAATGACCTCAGCCTCGGAGATGACCTTCTTAAACTCTCTGTAGTAAGTCTTCAAAGAGTTCTCCTGTTTCCTATCCGCGCCATATTGTATGTCATCTGATGTCGAGTCAGTTTTGAATGCGTCGTGAACTTTGCCTCTTGCTTCTGCTGTGGCTACCTGTTATAAATGAAATGAATTTATTTTTATACAATGAACAATAATTAATAATGGTAATTTAACAGTTGGATGAAATTACTGTTTACATGGTGGTGTGACATGGTAGCATCCATGTGCTACCAAACTTCTTATGATATATTGTGTGTATAGCTAGCTTAGATACTGGAATAACACAGAATACTTTTGTATGTCCCCGACTGGCTCAATCAAGCCAAACCCGCGAATTTTAACCCTATTTTTAAGAAGCTAGAAATAAAATATGCCAATTTTGATTTGAACCGGAAGTGTTTCCAGGGTCAAGGGGGTTAACTAGAAAACCGCTGGACACAGCTAGTATCTAAATAAGAAAGCTTATAAACTTACAAAAGTATCCATGCTGACATTTTTTGCACCCTTCTTTTCCTCCATTTTCTTCTGTTTCTCCAACTTGGACTGCTCCTTTCTTCTCTGCTTCTCTTCTTCTTTCTGCTTCTTGACTGCTTCTACTTCTTTAAGGATGTCTTCTTTGAAAGGGCAGACATTAGGTATTTGAACTGGCTTAGGTTTCTTAGACTTGGGGTTTTTCTTTGCATCTTTTTTAAGTTTCCGATTGTGATCTTTGACTTTCTTCTCTATCTTGTACCGAAGGCGGGCCGGCTGCCTTTTTGATGGCTTTTCTGGAAAATAAACAAGGGAATTATGAATAAAATAAAATATTAAACTAGATAAGGTCATGGACAGGCCCCATTAGTTGGCCCCAAGAGAGGCAAGGGGAGACCGAACACAAGATGCTGGATGCAGGACCATATTACATATACCGCTGGTCATACAGTGATGACGACAGCACAGGACAGACACAAATGGCTGGCCTTGGAGGCTGTAGAGGGGTTCTCAACAAATAACTATTTCCTACTGAATACTAAGGGCTTGTTCACGTGAACGCGCGGGCGCGGGCGCGAGCGAGGGCGCGGGCGCGGGCGCAAAATATCAAACATATGACGTGCTATGAAGGTGTTCACGTACAACGCACGTGCGGTGTGAGCAAAGTCTGTCGCGCCCGCGCCCGCGTGTTATAGCGTGAACAAGCACTAACATAAATTAAGTTGAAACTACTAACACATAGAAACTAAATGTTATGTAAGCTGCAGAAATAAAAGGCTTTTTATTTCATTTTATATTAAACTGGCTTCAAGCTTATCTTACTAATATTATAAACGTGAAAGTTTGTAAGAATGTATGGATGTATGTTTGTTACTCTTTCACGCTTAAACGGGTGGACTGATTGAGCTGAAATTTCGTATAGAGTTAGCTTAGACCCTGGAATAACACATAGGCTATAGTAAAGTGGGTAAAACTGTTGGGTGCAGCTAGTTTTTAATAAGGGTGGCATAAATTTAATAACATGAAAAGCAACTGTAAATAAAAACTACCTATTTTTGAAATCAGTTAACATTATGAATTATGAATCACAAGGTAATCCTTTTGCATAGAAAAGGTGAGGTTTATATTAAACTTTAATTAGATAGATACCGTGATTTCAGTTCCAACAATTAACATGTTATATTACATATAAACATGTAAGTTGCAATGTCTTATTTTTATGCAATATTGTGTAAAATATTAGGCTTTTGACAGATGAACATGCAGTGGAGTTTAATTTAAAAAATGTAAACTCAAGGGATTTTCAACTGAGGATTGTGCTTGTTAACAAAGCGTACAGTTTCTGCAGCTATATATTTAAGTACCTTTACTTACCTTTTTGTATAAGAAAATAAATAAATGGTAAAATGTAAAACCGACCACGCACATTCCCTCAAAATACACCATTTTAGACGCAATACTTACTCAATTTGAATTTTGCCATAGTAAATGTGTGAGATCACTTAACCAATGTATCACTAATTAAATAATTTTAGTGCAAAATTATATGTTTTTTCTAGAATTAAACTTTCTCGACATCACAAAACTACAACATAACATAACCTCAAACATGCAAATGGATGACATTTAAGAACTGTCAAATAAATAAAACATGCATAGATTTTGTCTCATTCTGTCGTGAATAAAAGCCATCTTGCTTTTAATCTTCATGCTAATTTCACAACGGAATATGGAACATTTTTTTAAAGTTACTGTCAAATTTTATGAAATGTTAGATGTCAAAAGCACGTGTTGTTGAAAGTTGCCAGTATAAAAATAAATATTCACTTACGTTTTGTTCTACGCACTCGTGATTAAAATAATATGGATCTGCTACACGTAATTTTTTTTTTGCAATGAACAGGAACGGTTTGTAGTTTACAATATTTCGAAATTCAAAGCTATATTCCGTTACCTACCTATTAAATTATTGCAAAGAGGGTATTCAAAACTTTAAAGAGGCAAACTGATAAAAATCATATAATGTTACCAAACACTGAGACAAATAATAGAAAAGTGAATATAAAACTAACGATGTTATTGTTAAGTTATTTTGAATAAGAGGAAACGCCAACTGTGGGCTGGCGGCTGCGGCTGGAAACTGACTGGAAGCATCTTTTGCAACAACATAAAAATAAGGAACACCACATAAGTGAAATGCTGGAATAAATGACTTTAAGGATTTGGTACGGTACCTATTAGGAACCTACCTAATATAAAATCATATCTACCATATAGGTACATGTAAGTAATATACGAGTACCTAGGTAGGTAGGTAGGAACATAGGCGGATTTAGGGGGGGGGGGGGGGGCAGGGGGCCAAGGCCCCCCCAGAAACATTGTAGAGTTACGAATTTTGAACATATTTCATGGTCAAGATGATTTTTTTTCTCAGCGCTCGCAGCAAGCTGCTCGCGCACTTATTATTAAGGGTATTCAACGAGTTCTTAGCCTATTTTGCCCGTCTGCATCTTGCCCCATGAACCAAATCCTGGATCCGCCAGTGTCAAGTAGGAATAGTAAAATAATCAATTGAAAAAATCAGCAAGAACAAAAGTCAATAAGTATATTACATTTTATATTTTATAAGTTCATTGCAAAATTTTGTACGACTAGCCCTATTATAACTTATGCTTAGTTTTAGTATGTGTCTCATAGTAAGTGAATGTAAATTCTTTTATGAGAAATAAAGATCTTTAACCCGAAGTTAATATTAAAAATTAAGTTAATTATAAATTCAACTATTTATTAAACATTTAAAAGGTTTTATTGTGGAATTAAATTCGTGGATAAGTGGCGTCCACTCGTTGGTCACGCGGCGTTCACGGGTTGACCGCGCGGCGTCCACCCGGCGTCAACGCGGCGTCCACCCGTGGACGCCGCGTTGACGCCGGGTGGACGCCGGGTGGACGCCGAGGCGAGGCGGTGCTGAGTGGGTCCCGGGTGGGTGTAATGAGCGTTGACCCTTATTTCGCACTGTTTGGAACTTTATACAATATACAATACTTGCAAAAGCTCCTGTTACAGTGAATTAATTTGACCTTATCCATCACGCTTCACCATCTCTTTTTAATTTAAACTTAAAAAGCTAAAAAAAGTCATATCGTCCCCAAGTACTAAATGTCCCTCTCTTTAACGATGCGATGCTCATATAATTGTAAATCTGTCGAACCGTCGCCGATTTTCACTCGATTAGTTTGGGGTGACCCAAACCAATGATGGATGGTTTTGTTAATGAAACGCACAGAGCAGACATAACGAGAGTTGTCGAGTAGGCTTACGTTTTCACCTACATTTATTGTAGGCTTTTGCGGGTCGCAAATTGACCCATTTTGCTAGGGGAAGAAAAAGGCTGTCCAAATGAGTTTGTAATTATTGCCATAAACAAGCGATATAACATATTGTAAACTAATTGTGCCAGTCCAAATTAAATCAAGTTATCTACTAGTAATCACTATAGATCACCACGCAATAATTTATTGATGGCATTGGCTGTGATAAGAATTTCACATCATAGTCGGCACGGCGTCGATATTACAGATAACTATAGACAACTAAAATAAACCTACGAGTGATTAAATGACACAACGTTAATGAAGTGTTAATTTCTAGCACGTTCAGAATTTGATATTTTTTGTTTCTTTTTCTGTGTCGTGGTATCACGCGAAATAAACAAGAGAACCGAGGCATCAGTGACACCAAGCTGTCATGTGATACGAACATTGTTCATGTGCCTTCGCCGAGAGGGTTAATAACTCCCTTCATGGCTGTATATGGTAAAATGTCCCGTGTGTTTGATCAGCTAGGATTTGTTTAGCGACGGTTAGTGATGCCTGCGGGAGTTGCCTTGATTGGATGTGGGTGTTGCTCGTGTTTTATTAGTAGGCGACAACTTTTACGTTTATTATTATATTATGCGTTATAACGTAACTTCGTTACATACATGTTTTATAACTTCTAGGGGTAGTCTGTTCTTATAACTATACCACTGTAAATAATAAATGTTGCCTATATTATGGTGATCTCAGTATATGTTTTATTTTGATAATCTGATAAGTTTTTTAATAGGTACTTTGAGCAGCATGATGTAGGATGTAAACTTTTAAGCGCGAACCTAATCTAACTTAATATATCTAACCTCAAAATCGACTTATCGGTACCTTTCTAGGCATATGACGTGATTGGATCTGCTATTTAGTATTAAAATCTACTTCCACGGTTTTTAAAGCTTATATATAAAAACTGATCATCTTGCACACTATTTTATTCCAAACAAAACCTTACCTATAAGTGAGCAGTCCCCAATTCTCCATCGCTCCATTCTTGAAGTCCGGTAAAGCGATCATATCGATCTTCGGCAGCGGGAACTTAATCTTGTAATACTCCTCCAAGAACTTGAGAATCTTTGGGCCGATTTCCAAGGCGAAGGCCGCGGAAGCGATGGCTTCCTTCCTGGCCCAGACGGAGAAGTTCTTGTCGGTCATGTTCTGGAAGTCGGTGATGGTGAAGGCGACCAGGTAGGTGGACATTGGGAGAGATTCTGCGTAGTGGTCCCACGTGTAATCTGGTAGGGTTTCACTGGAATAGAGAATTAAACACGATGAATTTAAATGTAGAGAAATATTGATTTGGATGGCGTTTTAAAACAAGATTGATAGAGATACATACATAATATTATTGCTACGCTTTTATTATTTACATTTAAAAGATTTTTTCATTAATTTTCTCTAAAATTTAAGTAAAAATAGGTAGGTACCTACGACATATTATGTAATTTTTGAGATTTAATTTTCGATTTTTTCTAGACACTAAATTTGATAAAAAACAAAAAGTGAGTCAAAAGTGAGTCCCTTCGTGAGTCATGACCCAGTAAGTTCTTTAAACTTAACTCAATATCTATTTCATGTTCAAAAAACTTGCACTGCAAAACAAACAACTATGGGAATTAACGAAAATTCTCGTAATTTCAATCAATCTTCCTACACCTAATATTCTCGTCAAAAAACATTTAAAGACTGCATTGATTTATTACATATTATAAACAGTAAACAAACTCTCAAACTTACTGTGACTCCTGTCGAACAATGTTCATATTGGACAAGCTGGTCATATTCCCTGGGCGAGCGATACTGATGGTGAAGCGAGCCTTGAGCGCCGGCTCGTCCCAGCACGGGAACGCTCGGCGAGCGTCCATCGCTTGGAATTGAGTTACTGCTATCCATCTGTAAGGGAATAATAATTTTGCTTTAATGATGGCTTTATTGCTTTATATTGGTAAAATTACAATTAAATTTTTAAGTTATTTAATTTGAGATATATTAGGTATTAATACAACTATTACATAATAATATGTTTATTTTAGGCCCTCATTTCGTGGCAAAGGCCTATCTTCTCTTTGGCCATTTCTTTCTATGAAATGCTTTATTTTAGTTGTTGCTTATACAAACAATTAGTAGTATAGTATTGTAGTGTACTATTTCTAATTAATAAAATGAATTAGGCTCATGTTATGTACAAAAATACACAAGCTATTTTCAAATTATCCATCTCTAGAAACTTACATAAAGTACATAATATCAATTGATCGGTAAAGTATAGAGCATAAATAGGTAAGTGTACACATAAATAATGAATAAAAAATAAGATGCCATCTAAAAATTGTCACAGAAAACTTTTATCAGGATACAATCTCAGAGCTCATTTAAAATTAAAATGCAGAGATGGCAACGAATATCAAAGTCAATTTCCGACAGCACAGCGTAAAATATTGCAACGGAAAATCTCAAAGACGCGTTTGGTATTCATGCCATGACTGCTATTCTGCAAGGATTCCACGAGATATAAAAACCTCCGTATAAGTATGATTTTATATTGTAACTGAATAATATAAGGGAGGATAAAACAATGAAGTAGACAATTTCATAATTAAGGAATTATAATGTTGCATCTTTGTTAAAGATCGTAGATTAAGTAAACTAACTACTGACAATAAACCTGCCTGAGGAGGATAATAATTATGCATAATTTTATTTGCACCCATAATTCCTGTGTGAGCCCGCTGAACCGATTTTGATGAATATTGGTGCGAATGAGTAGATAAGACATAGAAAAGTTCTTATATTTATCCCAGAAATCATCCTTTAAAAGGGATGATATAAAAATAGGCAAGGGGAAAATGTGAAATGACACATGCAGTTTCTATCTCTACAAGATGTATTTGTGTGTTTACTTATTTTATTAAGGTAACTTGAAACATTTAATTTTGATTGAAAATTAGAATATAATATAGATAATAATAGAAATCAACTTTCTCTTATTACACCTAAGAAATTTAGCAAAAGAATTGAAACGTTATAAGCCTTAGTTATTTTGTTACAAAACAAACGAGACCTAACAAATGAACTCGTACTCTCGTACTACAGACTGGTTTGTAAACTCGAGTACTCCAAAGAGTAAATACGTTTTATTTGCAGTATACACGTTCCCATTTATCCTTAAGGCCGTCGCCTGACCTTGGCCCGCGGCCTTGGTAGGGGTCGCGCTGCAAAATGTATTGACTATTGATGTATAGGTGGCTGAGTGGAAAAGTTACTGTTATGGGTTTATCTCCGGATCTTCCGACAATTTTCACCATATTTTGGATAAACTTTATAATATCACCAATTTTTTTTTTTCAATAGGAAGCCTGAAAGTTGTACCAGTGGCAGAGAAATTAAGAGTGAAAGATTGTCCTGTAACAATTATGCCAGAGAAAAAAATCATGTGACCAATAAGTCCATGAATATGGTGATATAACTATGTGAAAGCCTACTAGGACAGTGATTGAAGATATGATGGATGATAGCGTAGAATGGATGAGGAAGACGTGTTGAGCCGACCCTACATAATGTGGGATAAAGGCAGAAAGATGATGAATAACTTTTTTTTTCTTTGAAAGGGCAGACATTAGGTATTTGAACTGGCTTAGGTTTCTTAGACTTGGGGTTTTTCTTTGCATCTTTTTTAAGTTTCCGATTGTGATCTTTGACTTTCTTCTCTATCTTGTACCGAAGGCGGGCCGGCTGCCTTTTTGATGGCTTTTCTGGAAAATAAACAAGGGAATTATGAATAAAATAAAATATTAAACTAGATAAGGTCATGGACAGGCCCCATTAGTTGGCCCCAAGAGAGGCAAGGGGAGACCGAACACAAGATGCTGGATGCAGGACCATATTACATATACCGCTGGTCATACAGTGATGACGACAGCACAGGACAGACACAAATGGCTGGCCTTGGAGGCTGTAGAGGGGTTCTCAACAAATAACTATTTCCTACTGAATACTAAGGGCTTGTTCACGTGAACGCGCGGGCGCGGGCGCGAGCGAGGGCGCGGGCGCGGGCGCAAAATATCAAACATATGACGTGCTATGAAGGTGTTCACGTACAACGCACGTGCGGTGTGAGCAAAGTCTGTCGCGCCCGCGCCCGCGTGTTATAGCGTGAACAAGCACTAACATAAATTAAGTTGAAACTACTAACACATAGAAACTAAATGTTATGTAAGCTGCAGAAATAAAAGGCTTTTTATTTCATTTTATATTAAACTGGCTTCAAGCTTATCTTACTAATATTATAAACGTGAAAGTTTGTAAGAATGTATGGATGTATGTTTGTTACTCTTTCACGCTTAAACGGGTGGACTGATTGAGCTGAAATTTCGTATAGAGTTCAACAGGAACGGTTTGTAGTTTACAATATTTCGAAATTCAAAGCTATATTCCGTTACCTACCTATTAAATTATTGCAAAGAGGGTATTCAAAACTTTAAAGAGGCAAACTGATAAAAATCATATAATGTTACCAAACACTGAGACAAATAATAGAAAAGTGAATATAAAACTAACGATGTTATTGTTAAGTTATTTTGAATAAGAGGAAACGCCAACTGTGGGCTGGCGGCTGCGGCTGGAAACTGACTGGAAGCATCTTTTGCAACAACATAAAAATAAGGAACACCACATAAGTGAAATGCTGGAATAAATGACTTTAAGGATTTGGTACGGTACCTATTAGGAACCTACCTAATATAAAATCATATCTACCATATAGGTACATGTAAGTAATATACGAGTACCTAGGTAGGTAGGTAGGAACATAGGCGGATTTAGGGGGGGGGGGGGGGCAGGGGGCCAAGGCCCCCCCAGAAACATTGTAGAGTTACGAATTTTGAACATATTTCATGGTCAAGATGATTTTTTTTCTCAGCGCTCGCAGCAAGCTGCTCGCGCACTTATTATTAAGGGTATTCAACGAGTTCTTAGCCTATTTTGCCCGTCTGCATCTTGCCCCATGAACCAAATCCTGGATCCGCCAGTGTCAAGTAGGAATAGTAAAATAATCAATTGAAAAAATCAGCAAGAACAAAAGTCAATAAGTGAAAGGAATATTAGAACAATACCGCAATTCAAAATAATGTAGGTAGGTTTACACATTATAAATTATTATACCTACCTACCTACCTAACAAGAATTGGCAAACAAAACACGTCGTCACCCATTCATCGTAGGATATGTGAATGAGCTTCCTTGCACCAAGTACCAAGTCGTCGTGTAAATAGATGCGGGCTCAGGCCGTGAACCAGCGGCCGGCGACGCCACATGACACGCTTTGTTCGCACGCAGCAGCTGCGACGCCAAACGGCCGTCTACCTGAACAGGTAACAGAAGCAACAGGTCATTTCTCCGCGCCGGCCCGCCAGCCCGCCAGTCGCGCTCCGTATCACGCGGTGACCGCACGTCGCGTCCTCCCGACCGACGCCGAGCCGAGTCGCTCTCACATCACGCGAGTTATGTGCGCGAACGCACGCTCCGATAAGTCCACCGTCGGCGAGCACTCGTGACCGATGTCTCCCAGCCTCGAGGGCGTCATGTTCAACAGGAACGCGAACCTGTCCGCGCGGCGGCCGCTGCTGGCCGAGCCGCAGCCGCCAAAGGCTCCGGCGGTGGCTCCCCGCGACACGGGTTCGAGGCGCCCGCCGCCCGACCCCGCCGACTACACCTACCGACCGGATTACTGGAAACCTTCGAACGTCGAACTCGAGAGACGGCTGCAGGAGAGCCGCGCGCGCGAGAAAGTCGGTTACTTTCAGGACAAAGTGACGACGCCCGAGCTGAGCCTGGATCGGAGAGAGGCCGAGCTGGTGTTCAGGTTCGACGGCGCGCCGGCGGACTACCTAGCGAGCCAGTACCGCGGGCCGGCGGTGCAGTACGCGAAGCCCCCGACGCCGGCCAACGGGCGCGCGCTCCGCCCCGAGCGGGACGGGCCCTTCGTGTTTGGCGTGCACAGCCCGAGCCAGTTCCCGCTGCCGGGGCGGGACGACGACGACTACGACTACTCGGAGGTGGCCGATGAGAACGGCCGCGCCGCCAGCGGAGACGACGTCTCCGGTGACACCAACTGCTGTGATAAAGTGAACGATTGGGCGGTGCGCGACAAGAAGGCCAGGCGGACTTTGAATCGGATGTTTCAAATAAAAGATAGAAGGAATGTGAAAGGTGGAAAGAAGGAGAAGATAAAGTGTGTGTTGGTGGGTGACGGTGCTGTGGGCAAGAGTTCTTTGATAGCTGCGTACGCGCAGGACACGTTCCGGGAGGAATATCATCCGACGGCACACGATACATTTAACGGTAAGTGACGTTTTATATCGCATTATCATGTTGTGACTTTTCCAGCGTACCAGGATAACAGGAAGTGACTCAACATTACAATTACAATGCAGAATCAAAGGTGTAGGCAGGACTATGTTATAGACAAAGACCGGCTGTAGGCATCACTCATCACCCACTTGCGTGAGTTATCGCGAACGGCCCTGATTTGTAAGATAATTATAGATTAGCACACAAATTATCGTCTTCGAGTCCCGTACGGCTTACCGAAAACTATTTTACCAATCAACGGTTCCTAAAAAATCTTTTTACTTTTATTACTTTGCTCGAATGAACTATTGCCAACGAACGTTTGACCAACTGAACGTTTGATTGCTGCACATTTTACCAAATAAACTTTTTACCTTATTTCATATCCCTTCAAAACTTTACACTTATATTATTCTTATCGAATGAACTACAGACTCATGATCATTTGACCAACTCAACTTCTGGTTGCTGCACATGTTATCAAAAAAACTTTTTACTTACTATCATGTCCCGTAAAAACTTTACACTTTTATTATTCTCATCGATGAACTACAGACCCATGATCATTTGACCAATAGATCCTTTTTAAATTGTATGCAGCAGCTCACCGAATGATTTTTAACCGTCGCGTCGTGCAATTATATTTTGAAATTAATAATTATGAAAATTATAAGGTTTCGTTCTAAACTACCTATATATCACATTTTTTCTTATAAAACATGAATACTATTTTCATTTCTGATGGGGTACCAGGCGTCCAGAAACTTTAGGAGATCTCATAAATAAAAGCATCGAACTTTTTTTGCTTCAATTAATTGATAATATGATATTGCTAAAATATACCGTTTTTTTCTTATGAGCTACCAGGCGTACATAAACTTTAGGAGATTTTTTAATTGAATTATTTGCTGCAATTAATTTAGATGATACTAGATGCGCACAGCGGTTATAAGACTCGATATCTAATCAAAATTTAAAAGCGGTGGCGGCCAAGGAGTTATAATTTTGCAGATGGATCACCGAGATTGATGCTGAGTTGGGATCATTTGTTATATTATGTATGCAGTTTTTTCCACTCGTTATAGTCACTGCGGACCTACGATACCCCCCGGCGATACCCCTGGTGCCCCCCCCCCCCCCCCCCAACAAATAGTGTTGCTACATTAATTATTAAGAGCTTTATCATATCTTGAAAGTTATATTTAAAAAAAAAAATTATAGTCTTAGTCTTCTTCCAGTTAAATTTCCTTTATACAATATTTAAAGTACTTGCCGTCTGTGTGGCATAGCTGTGATGATATAGATAGATAGATAGATAGATAACCCTTTATTGGAACACAAAAGAAAATGTACAAAAACAACTTATAAACTAAAACAATACAAAAGCTATGTGTTACAATTGGCGGTCTTATAGAGTGATTGATGATGATGCGTAACGCATTTATCCTGGATCTCCTAAAGTTTCTGGACGCCTGGTACCCCATCAGAAATGAAAATAGTATTCATATTTTATAAGAAAAAATGTGATATATAGGTAGTTTAGAACGAAACCTTATAATTTTCATAATTATTAATTTCAAAATATAATTGCACGACGCGACGGTTAAAAATCATTCGGTGAGCTGCTGCATACAATTTAAAAAGGATCTATTGGTCAAATGATCATGGGTCTGTAGTTCATCGATGAGAATAATAAAAGTGTAAAGTTTTTACGGGACATGATAGTAAGTAAAAAGTTTTTTTGATAACATGTGCAGCAACCAGAAGTTGAGTTGGTCAAATGATCATGGGTCTGTAGTTCATTCGATAAGAATAATATAAGTGTAAAGTTTTGAAGGGATATGAAATAAGGTAAAAAGTTTATTTGGTAAAATGTGCAGCAATCAAACGTTCAGTTGGTCAAACGTTCGTTGGCAATAGTTCATTCGAGCAAAGTAATAAAAGTAAAAAGATTTTTTAGGAACCGTTGATTGGTAAAATAGTTTTCGGTAAGCCGTACGGGACTCATCGTCTTCGGTACGATTAAGGCGACGGTGAAATAATGATTTTAGTTATTAGTGGCGCCACCGAAATATATCAACAGCAGGCAGGTAAGCTGACTGGTTTCGGTAAACAAAAAATGCCGCTGACGCAGTTTCCGATGCTATTGTTTGAGTTGGGTAAATACAAAAGAATTTACGCAGACAAGAGACGATATCTCCGGTTTATGTACCTATACCTCATTACGTGGATAATGGATTAACGAGTGACTTAACTACAAAGGTACCTACGTAACAAAACAATAAAAGCTAAAGAAACAAAAAGGGAAATACTGACATCATACGACAACAGTTTATGCTTTGCCCAATAAATTGGGGGTTGTGCATTACACGCCTCATTAAAACTCCAACAATCGAAACCTGTTCGTATTTTCGCAGACACTTCCTGAGATAAGACTGGACACTTGAGGAATATTCCGCGAAAGTTGATATTATAATTGAAATCTAAACTACCTAGACAACAAATCAAATCTTGAAATGACCTAACCTTTGAATGAATCTTGATGATCTTGATTGACTAATATCAATTACAGAAAGCGTAATAGCTTTCGTTTTTTGGGTATTTTTTGGTACATAGCTTACGTTTGTCTCGAACTTTACCGGCATAAAAAACAAAGATTTATCTTGTTTTAAGAAGATGAAATTTCGCTAAAAAAAAACAGAATCACAAGGCAAGACCCAAGAATCATAAGCCCAACAAAAACAACTCCCAACAAGACAAACCTATCAAATTAGGTGAAGTAACTGCTCTTATTTTCTTACTCTAATGTAATACAATGTAAGTTATACAACATTAATATCAGAAGTCAACGACACGTCCCAACAGACATTCTGTGTCCTTATCAAAAAGAACTCGTTCTTGTACACCAAGATATAATTTTAGGAGAGATGCTGCAAGTTCAGTTTGCGTATCTGATGTGGAGAAATGCTCCATTAGCTGATTCTATCTCGATCGACGTGACATTACGTCAAAAGTTCACAAAAAAGGGAGTTATTTTCTAAGATACAGCGTCGCTACTAAGCCAGAAAATGACCAGGACCACTGGCAATAGTCTATAATGGCATATATGTATTAGATAAAACTACGAGTATATGCTATATAAAAATAAATGTATAAATAATATAATAACAGACGCGGGCAAAACCCCACGAATTCAGAGGAAGAAGAAAACAATTAGGCATAGGTATTTATCAAAAAGTTAGAATCGAAAAGATATTGAAAAATGACTCGCTTGATGAACAAATTGAAGCAACCGCGGCTTCTATACAACACATTTATCTTGCAGACTAATAATAACGTTCTCAGTATTCTGTTTCTCATTTTAAATTCTTGTTACGTTTTTACGCTTTCTCATTTTCGATTCATAACATCAGAACGGTTTTTTGTCGTTTATTAAATTCTATTGCATAAGGTATCCATATTCAGTTATTTTAAGTTTGTTAAAACTTAGCTGTTTTGTCAACGCGCTCTCTTCCTATTTGTTTGCATTAGAATTCTCGGAAGTAATATGAGATTTCGTAATATATTTAACTTTCCATTGAATCGCTTAACATATCTTTGGTTACGTTATTATTATTATCATCGTGATAGGGTTGATCTGTTCTCGTTTTCCTGAATTTACATGCCGTGCGTACGTATTATTTGACAGGCATTCACAAAACCAGAGGGTCTTTTGGCTATCGCCAAACGAAATGTTAAACACTAGAATCCATAGACAAAATTGCGTACATTACTTGCTTTAACCTCAACATTAATATGAGTAAAATAACAAACGCAGCAATGTACGTTGAAGTTGTCATCAATCGTAGTGGGTGAGAATTAGGCAATAGGCTCTCAGATCCTAATGTTTTCGCAGCAAGAGGCTCGAATGTTAGCGTGCTTGACCGCTTGACCAAATCTTAGGATACAACCATACCATTTACCACATAAAATATGATAATAACCGTGGCCATGCTGGTAGTTATCAATTACTTTCTGAACTAATGTGATCATAACCCATCGAGTCACCAACTTACAGACTTGAATCTAGTACCAACAACTAATTAACTTTCGCATCAACCATTTTATTATGAACCCCGTTTTACTAGGCTCATTGTTACTGTTTTGAGGAAGTAAATACCGAATATATAGGTACTTTTAAATTACTAAGACAAGTTATTCTAGCAGTCGGTTAGCATTATCTCATCAACATACCTGTTTTAGGAAGTAAGCATTTAGTAGATACTTAACTAAAGGAAGGAGGAAAACTCATCAATAACCTACGTTTTCCAATAAACCCCATTTTTAGCGGAAACACTCCATACTTTAGCGAAACTGATTCATAATGTACTACTTCCCCGAATACCAGCCAGTTGCTATTTTTCAACTTTCAATTTTATCACTGGTGATAAGAAACAAAATAAACATTAAAATCTTTATAGTTTTCCATTCGAGTGCGAATCGCGTCACTATGAGATAAGGAATTAGGTATGCATATATTACAATCTTAAAATTCTTGGGACACAAATACTAAGGTAAAAGTCATCATTAAGGTGAAGGTGGTGGTATATCATTAAGATGAAAGTTTGTATAATATGTATGTTTGTTACTTCTTCACTCCTAACTCCTAAACCGCTATATTGATGCAGCTGAAATTTTAAATGTAGGAAGCTTAAACATACTTCGTTGTCGTCTTGTTCGTCATATCACCAGCATCTTCAGCTGGTGATGAACACGATCCACAGTAATGAGGGAGCGACTTCAGAGAGGGAAACATACATCAGAGGATATAACCGCTGGGTGCAACTAGTAGGTGAAGGTGATAATAAAATCAATGATGACGAATTTGATAATACATGAGTAATGCCTTCTGATTCCGGATTTAGGTATACAGAAGTACTCGTATGTAGTGCATAAGAAGGCAAAAAAGCTATATTTCATCTGGCTGTGAAATATAACAAGCTGAACTCCTCGATTTTTTCCTATGAAGTATGACACTTAAGATTTCTGCGTCGACCTATTTAAGTAGGTGTAATCTATAATATGATGTAAATGTTTAAGAAAACTAATGAACATTAATTTCATTAGTAATTCCAAGAAACACACCATTAATTGCAATTTATGATAAACTTTAGCACTGAAATAATAGAAAGCAGTAGATATCAATTACGAAAGCAATAAAATCTATTTCTTTACTCTAATACACATAATACTAATTATTCTATATTGAAAACTAGTATATTAATTATTTCACTTTCGCTTACCATGTCTCTTAAAGGCTCTAAATTCTAAAACATCGCCAAAAATTTCAATGCCATTCTACTATTGTTTAGTTTCCCCTTCTTGATATTAATTCTGATCATACACCACGATAGCACAATAGAATATTATTAAGTAACCAAAAACAAGCCAAAAAACAAAATTCTCACAATACCTTCACGTATCTTGGGCTTTGGGGTCAGTGACCCTTTTAATATGTTGTTAGTGTACCCGAGACCAATTAATGTTACACTGCTTTGAGATTTGAATACAAACTACGTTCTACTAGACAATGATATTCTTACATTAATCTAGGGACCAAGGAGCATATAAATGGAGTAAAAAGAAACAGGAATTTCAAATGGATTTGAACATCTCTCAAATAAAAAATAACGATGCACTTACAACAGAGATGATCAAGATTATGACAATCGTTTTAAATGACGGGCCCCAAAGCGGTCCCTTGAGGTACGCTTTGAATAGACATACCTTGAGCATTTGAAATTAAACGTGAATTTATATTCATAACATTTTTTCTGCTCATTTAGCTAACGAACGACTTTTTGTAACATTTAATTCACTTAACAGATGTAATAAAAATACCTATTCCAATATCAAAGGCCATTGTTATATCCAATCTAAGCAATATTTAATTACCGAGCCATAATTTGAGCCCATTGTCATCTAAAGTCACTTCCTTCCTATTAATTAATAGCTTCCTTTCCTTAATCGGAAGGTTAATCGGATATACTGTTCTAATATTAATTATCACAACCTATTTACAAATCAATACTTAAGTTATAGGTCCGTAAACTTGTCCTAATTACTTAGGGCCTCTTTCACCATCTCTAAGTAAAGTCCGAATTAAGCTACGTGCCGGTTAATGTGGCAAGTACCGCGCGAACGGATTTCTGCATCTCCGAGTAGCGCTAACTACCCCGTATACTAGCCCGTAACTTAATTGCCACACTGACTGGCAAGTATCCGTAGTTAATCGACGAGTAAGCAGCCATTGTTATTGTCAGTCTCTTGATTAGACACATTCTGTTGTTTTTGTTTATCATAAATACAAAAAAATGAATTTATTTGAATTTATTGAAGACCAATTCGAAAACTTAGAAAGTGCTCGAAGAATTCCAAGAAATCGTGTTTTTAAGACACGTGTTAATTATTTTGCCGACCTGGATGATTGTGACTTTTTCGCTAGATTTCGATTATCGAAAAATGCTGCAAATTGTGTTCATAATTTAATAAAAAACAAAATAAGGACTAAAACGCCAAGGTTAGTGTTAATAATTTAATTATAAAAACTGTTTGTTTAATAATTATGTGTATGTATGTACGCAAAATGTTATTTTTGTCTCAGAATATGGAATTAAGTTTTTAGTTCATAAATTAATGGCTATTTTTCATTACAGGAATCGCGCGGTACCTACAGAAATCAGGTTATTATTAACGCTGAGATATTTAGCTACCGGATCCTATCTAAGAACTGCAGCTGATTTCTCTGGTGTTAGTCCACCAACAGCAAGTCGTATCATAAAAATAACTACTGAAGCTATTGCACTTTTGAGTCCAGAAATAATAAAATTTCCTGAAAACTTGAGTATGTTACAAGAGGGTTTTTATAACATTGCAAGATTTCCCCGAGTGGTAGCTGCCATTGACTGTACACATGTCACAATTAAGTCACCAGGAGGCGACACAGCTGAAACATTCAGAAACAGGAAATCTAATTTTTCAATTAATGTCCAAGTTGCTTGCGACAGCCAACTGAAATGTTTGAATATTGTTGCAAGATGGCCAGGATCAGTTCATGACCAAACAATATTCAATAATTCTGCGTTGAAGCAAAAATTTGAAAGTGGACACATGGGTAATGGCCTGCTTCTTGGTGATAGCGGATATGAGTCCAAGAAGTACTTATTAACGCCAATTTTAAATCCAACAACCCCAGCAGAGAATCTTTACAATGAAGCACAGATAAGAACAAGAAACACTATATAGAGATGTTTTGGTGTTTGTAAAAATAGATTTCCTGTGCTGAGGCGGCAAATCACACTGAGTTTGAAGCGTACTCAAGCCATAATAGTGGCGTGTTTTGTGTTGCATAACATTGCTATTGACAGCAACGATGCAAATTTTGGAGATCACCATGACTCTGATATCCTACCACATGAAGATGCCGTCGCACAAACTTTACGCTTGGACGGTGATGATGCCAGGAACAGATTGATACAACAATACTTTTTGCCTCTGCTAAATTGTACTATGTAATACTTGCATTGTTGAAAATATAAATAAAAACCAATTGAATTGCATAACATAATATTTAATTGTTATTAAGAAATGTGAAAATGTTTTTTTTTATATTGAAGCTATTATTGATTTAAATCATTTCTTAATTTTTGTATTTTTAGTTTTTGTTCTTCTTCAAGCCACTCCCGTTGCTTTTCACGAAATGCTGCCTCCTTTCTTTTTTCCAGGAGGTCTGCTTCAGCTAACTTTATTTGAAGTTCTGTTAGCTCCAATTTTAATTCGGTTAATTTGTCTATATTGCTCTTTACTGAAGTACCTGTAAAATATGAGTAAACAAATTGTTGCTTATTACTTCTGTGTCTGATAAGCATCTACAATCTAGATAATAACTAGGAATATTACCTTGTAGGGCAGGATGCTTCCTGGTCTTCAAATTTCTTCTGCTGGTAACATCCCACTTTAATGGAGTGGAAGTACCATATTTTTTGTTCTTTGGTGTAGTGACTCCATTATTTTCTGTAATAAATTTTAATAATTATAGGTAGTTGATGTCAAAATCAGATGACATGGTCATAATGACCTCTTGGTGACACAGTTTTGCCCACAGGGTTGAAACTAGCCAAAGCCTACCAACAGTATAATAAAACATAACTATACAAAGAGCTAAAGGCTCACAAGCTAATATGGTTTTGTTTAATTAAAGTAATGACATCACATAATTTGTTATTTATACATACCATTGTCTGATAGCATATCTGTAGTTTGCTGAAATGTCATGGGCATCGGCTGACTTTCAGGAATAAGTGATGTCGAAGCTAAAACTTCTTCAAATAATGGGATTGATGGGAAAACTTTATTTTCTATTTCCTTCTTTTGAATGTCTCCTGTTGAATAAGCACAGAATTATATATGATATATAGAATACAGATACACTAAGATATGACATGCTACGGAAACCAGATGAATAGTAAACCTTTGACCTTTCTTCATTTGATTAGTTTTAGATGGGAAAATATCCAAACAATGCTACATACAACTTTATTGAAAACAAGTTAAAACATAGCACCAGTAAAGAACATTACCTTGTAAAATGCAGCTACTTTCATTTAGATTAGGTTCGGTTTCTGTTGAAAATTGTGGAATGATTATAAATTGTTCCATTGAAGCATCTTCAAGACCGTCTGAAAAAATTAGAATTATTGATTAATTTATGCAAACAAAATACTTACTAAATACATTTAGGCATATATCTGTACATCTCACCTTGACTATCTTGTGTTTGAGGCAAAACATCAGAGTCATAATGACTTATCATTCCTGAAGCGCTCAATTGGATAAGGCTTTTGATTTTTTCTTCCGTTAAGTCCAACGGAACAGACAAGTTCTTTCCACCGCCTGTACGGTAGAGTTCGGATCTTTGAGCTGCACATTTTTTTCGAACAGTCCTTTTCAGGCCTTCATACTTGATTCTTAAGGTTTTGCTAGTCCTTGGGTGCCCCCCGGACCTAGCATTAAATTCTTTTTCGATGCTGGCCCACGCCGATTCCTTTTTTTTCCACGTCGAGACATCGCTCTGCTTGTTTTCGATGACATCTTTATATTTCATTACGAGACATGTTAAAATGTCTCGTTCTTCCACGCTAAAGTTCGCACTTCTTTCTCTCTTTACAGAGGCGATTATGCTCTCTTGATTAATCATATTCTTGGCCATTTTACTCACTTTTAAAACTGGTTTTTAAAAATTAACACGCAGGTTCTAATATTGTAAACAAACAATAAGAAAAACGCGCGTTATGTCAAAGATTCATTGACGTCTGACATTTGTGACAGTAGTGACAGTGACGTTGAACGAAAACTCATTCATTTCGTACACTCGTTCAGCTTAATTGACAAGTAGCTATAGGGCGCTTCGAGAACACTGGTGAAACTCGAAAAAAATACTCGGAACTTTTACTTACTGAGTAGCGCTAAGTGGCAAGTAGCTATTCAATACTTTACTTAGAGACGGTGAAAGAGGCCCTTAAACTTGTCTGAAATAGTTAAGGTTGCGTAAATTAAGCATTAATTTAGTGTCTTTCGATATAATTACACCGTTTTTGTCATTAACTTAATTTAGGCTGTGACGAAATCGGTTTGAATGCCTCGACCGCTTTCTTTTACGATGTTTTCTGTAGGTATAAAGGGTATTCTTTGTTGGAGAAATCCCACAAAAGATGAAATCCCTTTACCTCCGTTAAACCTCATTTGTCGAGTGAAAGTCGGAGCTTATGATTATGAGCTTACCTTGGGTGTTTTTCAAGGTGATGTTTATTTAATTTTAATTTATTTGTCCAAGAAATTACGGGAGTGTTTTCTTTTTACCTTCTACTTCATCTCCGTGGTCACTAATAAAATTATACAGCTTTAATTTGACCCACTTCCTTAGAGATTTTTAACATACGTTTGTGAATCCGGTGATAATGAAATTTAATGATGTCTCAAAACTAGTTGGATGGAGCTGAAAGTAGACCTTATGAACGAAATAAAGCACAGATCAGTGCATTAAATGCAATGTAAAAAATATGACTTAGTTTCTTAATAATATTAAAAACTGTAAAAACAGTTGCTAATGTGAGCTAGCTTCTCTAGCTAGTGGATCAATCATTAATTTGCTAAAATCTTGAAACATAACCGTTATTTCATACATCACATTTGAGGTCCATGACAAAACCACACCGGTTTATGCGTTAAAACCTCATAAAAACATTGCATGAGTTCAGTTAAAGTTATAAAACTATGTTACTCAAGTGTTTCCTGGAAGGTTATTGCGTATGCATGCTAATATGAAAGTCGAGACAATGGTACGACCAGAAACTATGTAATATTAGCTGATACCCCACCAAAAGCTAAAGTGATGCCATGTTTAATTACTAAATAGTTGATGATACTAAATGTTGATGTTTGATTTTTGATATCTTACCAGATGTAAAAATGCAAAAGCGGTCGACGCGACGATGAACCAGTTTTAGATGCCTGAAAAGGTACGTCTTCAGTCGTGCCTTCAAGATTCAAGTCATGAGACATGACATGTGACAAGAAAAACCGACGATTGCATGAACTAAAGAGTTTATGAAAATTCGCGCCTTGAAGTCACCCATGCCATGTCGTACCTAATAGACTAAAAACACAATGACAGTACATTTTCTCATCTGTTCGTTAATAATATCTTCATGTTAATAGGGCAGACTTTGTCTTTAATACTAACAGCGACTTCATTCTTTGATTCTTTGGAGCGGAGTCTGCCATTATTTCTGTAGTCTATAGGTGCGACTTGCATGCGAAAACACCGACTTAATACTTCCTTTCTACCAACAGAAGGGCTTAAGGTCTTAATGCTAGACACAACCTTATAGAAATACCCCAGGTACAATGCCCCAGACGCAATTATAGCAATTAAGGTGCAGACTTTTTGTTATCAGAAAATGAGATTCTTTTTAATCCGGTGGTATTGTGTCTTGTTTGAGAACTCACTAGTCAACTGAAAATCACTTGTTACAGAAAACTGAAGACGGATACCTAATATACATATGTATAAAACATGTAGTACAACAATTCTACTAGGATATTATCATAACATGCTTCTTTGAGTCTAGACTCAACGGTACTAGGTAGGTATATTTTAACATCTGGAATTTTTAATATTTGTTTATCACTTCATGTAGCCCTAAAAAGATAAACCCTGATGCTCACTTTATTGTGGGCACACCTTGTAGAGGGTTTTTTACCTTAGTCAAAATATTAAAGTCAATGTAGTAAGCAAGCAAGCAAGTAGAAAAGAAGACGAGTGATGGTGATGGGAAGGATATATTTCCTTTCTACTTGTATATTTCCGAAATAGACATAATATATAAGTAATTTAACCGAAAATATAATGGACACTAAAAGGTTTACCAACCAACCTACAGGATATAAAAGATGATTCCATAGTAGATACAACATCCAGTCTATTCAGTAAAGAACCATCAACAGGTGAAATAGGCATCTTGATGAAGATGGCGAAACATGCCTCGTAAATAATAAACATTATCATAAACAGCATCTAGAATGAAGATACGCAAGTGCTCACAGACGTTTCGTTAAATTGCAAGATGTTGCGAAACAAAAACTAAAGACGCTTCTCCATATAACTGTGATGGTACTTAGTTGACTGTCACGAAAAGATATATCTTTTAGTGTTTTTTATAATATTAATGAAGCTTAATGTGGATAAAGTGTAGTTTAACTATGTACCTGCACTTTATCAGTTCGTTGTACCTAAGATTTTGGAGTTTATTATTACAAATATACAATATTCCTATATACATCGTACCTATAATATTTAGTTTGTTAATGGTGTATGTTTCAAACTCAATCTTGTAAAAAAACACTAAATCGTACTATGGCATATACAGAGCTCAAAACCTGGAAAGACTTAGGGGTATAGGTATATATTTTTTATGCCGATTTTCCCACGGGGATGAGACTTTTAAGGGTAAATCCGTGGGATACAACTACGTGGGACTAGTAACTTTTACAGACCGTAATTTTAAAAGCGTAAATTACAGTTCTATAATATTTCACAAGTGAACGTTCTTACGGCTTTATGAGCCGTCTTTGCCGTCAATAAATATACACATAAAATAATCTATACCTACTCGTATAAATGTGGGTACGTATTACGTATGTTTTGCAACTCGTCCTATATAAAACGATAAACTTTCTCACCTACCAAGAGGAAGAGATGTTGCAATCAATTTGGGTCACAAATTAACAAACACTAACGATCGTAAAACGAGCGCGCTGCGCTGATACAATCTAAATTGCTTTTTGACTCCTTTTCAGTCAGATTAGTGGAGTTTAGAAGCTTGGTAAATATGTGAAAAGTAGTCTGCAAATTTGCTTAATTAAATTCATAAAATATTTAAAAGCATTTATTGCATATATTTATTTATTATATTATATATTTATTTATTTAAGCTTCAGATTCATTTATGCAAAATGGTGTTAAAACAGTTGCGTATTTATTCTATTGAAGCCGTCTTTTCACGCAGGGCTCTCACTTTACTGCGAAAAATTAAAGATGACCTGACTGTCAATTTTGACACTGACATAATATAAACTCTTTTGCAAAAAACGGGCACTTTGATGATTTCTCTGCTTCAATGAAGAAGAACAAGAAAGAGGTTTTATTAATTTGACGATGCATTGACTTATCATTTATAAACATCCTGGCATGATTATTAATGTTCCAAATTTAAAATTTGAAATTAAAAAAGAAAAATACTGATTATATAGTGAAATTGCTTTGCTTTTTGGCGCGAATTGATGCGATTTGCTGTAACAATTTTATTACAATTTTAAAACTTTTTGAGTATTTTCTGCAAATTAAACAATTTATTCTTTCTTTCCACAATAAATACCACTTTTTGATATGAGCGATAATGCGATAAGGGCCGGTAAAATTATAGCCCTACTTGAAGAAGGTTGTTCGCAAACTTACGTGGCTCAACGGCTAAATGTGAGCCGTTCAACTGTCCAGAGGACATGGCAACGATATCAAGAGACCGGTTCGGTTAAAAGAAGACCCGGCTCGGGAAGAAAACGATGCACAGAACCAAGAGACGACCGCTTTTTGGTGAGTCAGGCGTTGCGGAATCGTAAGGCGTCAAGTGTGGACCTGAAAAAAAAACCTTGAAGAAGTAAGAGGAGTAGAAGTAAGCTTGTGGACGGTTAGAAGGAGGCTTTTGGCTGCCAATATCAAAGTTATCGCCCGGCTCGAGGCCCTAAATTACTCCGTGAGCACCGTGTTGCTCGACTTCAGTTTGCTCGAAACTGTGCTTCATGGACTATGGAGGACTGGAATAAGGTATTGTTTTCTGATGAAGCTAGAATCTCTTTGTGTGGAGAGGACCGACGCCGGCGAGTGCTGCGAAGACCACGGGAACGCTATGCGGAAGTGTGTTTCGAACAAATCACTCCTTATGGCGGAGGCTCCGTTATGTTTTGGGCAGCAATTAATTCGACGGAGCGTACGGAGTTAGTTTTCTTAGAAAGAGGATCATTAAATGCACACCGGTACATAATGGAAGTCCTAATTCCACATGCACAACCCGCATTTACTGCACTTGGGGAAGATTCCATTTTTATGGACGACAATGCCCGCCCGCACCGTTCTGGTGACGTGGAAGCTTGCATGCAAGAAGTTGGGATCCGTTGTTTAGATTGGCCAGCTCGCAGTCCTGACCTCAATCCAATCGAGCATGTCTGGGATGTTCTAAAAAGGCGGGTAAGATCAGTGCAACCTGCTCCAAAAAACATCAGGGAGCTAAAAAGAGTAATTGCTGAAGAGTGGGAACGTATTCCTCAAAACGTAATTAAAAACATCGTAGAGAGTATGCCCAGAAGGATTCAAGCTGTGATTTTGGCAAGAGGAGGTCACACTCGTTACTAGGTTTTTACAGTTGTAAATTTATTTAAATAAAAAAGTAAAAAAATCTTCTTGTCTTTATTGTCGGCCACTTGTTATTGTGTGGTCGTGTACGTCGGTTTTGAAAAAAATCATCAATTTAAATACAAAATTGCCAAAATTCACGCTTATTTCAAATGATTATTACACGATTAGGTACGAGTATAAGTATACAAAGTGTGTCAAACAATTAAATATTTTTAAACTAACACAAATCTACCTTAGAAAGTGAGTTTCCTTAGGTGCCCGTTTTTTTTGCAAAAGAGTGTATATAAATAAAATATTATGTCAGTGTCAAAATTGACAGTCAGGCCACATTTAAAAAAAAAGTGCTTTTTATTTGGAGAATTCTATTTATGAAACGGCGCAGAAAAGTTTACGTAGTTTCAACATCGTAGCAGAATGCTTGTTTTAGTTCATCAGTTCCCTTTCCGAGTATATTTGGGGCGAGCTTTCGTTCCGTTGATCCAGTTTTCATAGCTGGGATAAGTGAAGCACTTACGTTTATGACTACAAAAACAATTTTTGGGACTAGCCCTTTTAGGTTGGTTGATAGCGTTGCGTTGTTTACAACTTATTTTACTGTTGCTCTTTCCCGCTTGATAGAGTTTTATCTTTATTTAGTTATATAATCTTTAGTCTTTTTTAAATTGATCGTAATGTTAAACCGGTGGTTTAGATTCTTAAAAGTTTCTGCTATTTATGATCAAGTCAAAACTCAAAGCTTGCTTTTTTCTATATCTGTGTCTCAAATCTCAAGTCCTCTCAGTACCCTCATTGACCCTTCCCGTACCTAATAATCTGCTAATTATCAGGTGCTTGAAGGCCATTTTTCTTAATTAGCTTATCAAAATCATCTACTTTTAATCATTATAAGTTAGTTAGGTATTAAAATTGCCTAAGTATATTAACTAATATGTACTAACTAAATTTGCGTAAGTCGAATTCGCGTAAGTCGGGGTAAGTAAACATGTAGTTTGTGTAATCTGGACTCGTTATTTTCTCTCATAGCTTCATTTAGATGTGTAAATGATGAGATTTCACGAAAAGAATGAACAAACTTGTCGTAAATCGAGCACGCAATGCGTGGTGATCAAAAACAAAAACCGTGTATCTCCGAATTCGCGTAAAACGGAATAGCGTGTGGAGAACACGGACTAATCGGGACTAACTAGCAAACGAAGCGTAGGTCGTCCACCCACAAGGTGGACAGTCGACCTTATAAAGGTCGCCGGAAGACGCTGGATGTAGGTCGCTTCCAACCGATGCATATGGAAGTCCAATGGGGAGGCCTATGTTCAGCAGTGGACGTCCTACGGCTGAGATGATGATGATGATGGGGTAGCGTAAGTCGGGGAGTCGGGGTATTACTGTACCTACAGCTATAAAACATTAATTTAGAGGCTCAATATCACTGATGTTACCGGTTACCGCTAAAAGAGTAAATACTTATCTGACGTAAGAAGCAGCCTAGAGAACTAATGTTTCTAGTTAAACTAAAATTGGCTTCATTTCAAGGTATGAAAACCACAGAACACATAATAGTAGGTGTATAAGTACCAAAAATTCGATTGAAAACCTTCAGTTAAAATAAACCAAGTGAATTAGTCATTAAGATGATTCAGACTTTTATTGATGTGGGTCGGAAATCTTCAAAGGACTATTTTAAGTGCTTGCGGAAAGCTATATCTAGAATACCTACATATTACTTACTAGCTGACCCGCGCGCACTTCGTAGCGCGTGACAGTAAATTATTCATATATTAATGAATTTGATACAGACCATTTAATTCGATTTGCAATTCCACGGAAAAGAGGGATTCAATTCACGGGTTTTCTGCGACTTAATGGGCGTAGAATTAGTAAAGGCTGGCAAACCATGCCAATATGTAACTACGATCGAATCACCTACTATTCAAAATGTCTATTGGACGTTTCGCCTACGTTCATAATAACTATTGGTTGAAATCAATATTGGACGATTCGCCTACGGTTAACTCAGCTACGGTCGATTGAGCTATGGTTGATTAAACTATTGGACGATTTGCCTATTTTTGACCGAACTAACGGACCGTTCACGTATTTTTAGACCACGTTTCCGGCTGCTAGTCAGGTATGACAGCTAAAAAATACTTGTTTATAGTACAGAATTCAGAAACGTGTTGTTTTTATTATGCCACTTTGCCATGATGAGGTAGATGAAAGAAGATGCCAAAATGCCTGAAGATGCCATGACACAGGATAAATAATTCAGTAATAAGAAAAATATCTGGCGCTTCGCCGGCCGCTGCCGCGGCACGCTCGCTTCGCTCGCTCGGCTCGCGCATTGTGGTCACTGTTCAAACCTAACCTAACCAACAGATTTCGGTTTGCCCTGAATACTGTACTAAAAACACGCGTAGCAAAGAATTTATAAACCGTAGGTGAGTCGTCCATAGTTGAATTAACCAATATATCAAATGAACATTGGCCGAATCGCCCATTAGTTCACATGCCCATAGTTTAATCAACCGCAGGCGAGTTGCACTGTAAGCGAGTCGTCCAATATGTGAAATGAACTTATGCGAATCGACCGTAGTTATATCGACCGTAGTTGAAACGACCGTAGGTATTATGAAACGTAACCCGTCCATGCGGGCAAAGCCATGAGAATAAGCTAGTGACTGATGTATCTGTATAACGTACAGCCTCAACCGCTAGATGGATTGGGTTGAAATTTGGAACATAGAAAGGTTTCATGACGTAGACCACTGCTAAGAAAGGATTTTGCCGTGCGGGCAAAGCCGCGAGCATAAGCTAGTAAATAATATTATGAAACATTTTTTGTGAATAATACTTAGATTTCAGAGACGTCCTGGGATAAGTCCCAGAACTATCGTTATACCTATACCACAGTACAAATTAGAACGGCAATAAATTACCACTTACACATATAGTACATCAAGATTAAATACAGTAAACAAAAATATATCAAATTATCATTTAAATCAGAAAAACTAATAAAAATACCGAATAATAACAGCTTGATTCCGTACAGTTACTCTTGACTTTTTTCCGCGTCATTTAATGGTGATCTCTTTACCGTGGGTAGACTTCCTCTGCAGGAGATCGGCTAGTACCCCAACAGTGTCAGTTATTCTGCCGCCTGAACAGTGATGTGCAGACATTACTGTGCTTCGGTAGGAGGGCACTGTGGCTAGTGAAATTACTGGGCTGAAGAATCTTAACATTTTATGACTCAGCAGTGCACCCAGAATTTAACCTTCGTTAAATCCCAGCGTTATCTCTTACCATCAGGAGAGCATCTTGCTCATCTTCTTACATCGTTGTATAAAAAAAACTAAAATGAAATTTTCTGAAATGAAACTATCATATACCTACGTACTCAAACTATTTATTATAATATATCTATCAAATTTCACCTTTCAGCTCCATCATCAGACTTCAGATCACTTCCATGTCATAAAATTATTGCATTGTCATCCGATTCCCGGTATGCAAAATTTCTGCTCAATCGGGAACTGTGACTGATAGGTAGAGTGCTTTTCACAAAAGGAGTTCTTTTTGCGGGGCGCCACTATCGCAAATTTTAAAAGTTAGCATATTAAATAACTTTAGAATCTTCGATGTATCCTTCTGCAATCTTGTTACACTTCTAGCCACCATGGCGTTTAAGAACTGTAATATCAGCGCCTGAGTCAGCTAAGAGTGTTGCTGACGTCCGCCTCAGGCAATGCCCAGTGTAAAGATGGGAGTCCGGAAGCTGAAGAAATTTAGCAATCGTTTTTGGCATATCACCGATTTTATTGATGCCTATGGGCTGTTTTTTACTTTTTCCATTATCATAATGTAAGAAAAATCTTGAAGTTTTTGTATTAGCGGGTCGTAATGCCATATACTTGTCCACCACATTCACATATTCTTCACTAATGACGAATGATCTGTCGATTTTAGTCTTTGTATTCAATAATTTTACTAATATTAATTTGTCCGAATGCTTTTCAACGTCGTTTACCTTAAGATTCAACAATTCATTTGAGCGGCACGCACCATTTATGCCAATAATTAATACAACCTGTAAAAAATAACAATAATTTAGTTTACTTATTTTTAGATAGGTACAGTTAGATAGGTTTTCTTTGAAATAAATTAGCTTTTGTATCAATTTACTTACTTTTAAAGCGAGGTATTTACTGTCTGGTGCTTCATTCAGAAATTTTTCTATTTCAAGGTCACGTTTCGTTTTCAAGACAGCTTTTATCATAGAAAAAATGCTCCATAATGTACTGGATTTTCTTGTTTTAGATAGTTCCATGAAATATGATAGTATCACGGTCTCGGAATATGTTTTTGCATTTTTTGAGAGGCGCCAATTATTGAAGGATTCGTACGCCTTTACATATTTCACTTTAGATTTTTCAGGCAAATAGCTGAACTCGGCATTCGAAACTTGTTCTTTCAACTTTTTTGGCGTAAGACAACTACCTTCATCACTGGGGTCACTCATTTCTTTGTAATTAAACAGACTATTAGATCACAAATAGAAATTTGCAAAAGTTTACAACTTAAGTTGAAAATATTTAGTTGAATCTTTACCAAGAGGTTTAGAACCAAATGGAAAATGTGTTGTGAACACCACTGTCGCAAGAAAAATGACAACTATAAGTGCCATCTCACTTACCTCATACAAAAGAGAGAGACAAAGATGGCATTTATCGATGACGTCACAACGCATTCTCCATTTGACTGTAAACTCTAAACTTCTACATCCCGCCATTTTGTATTTTTTTATTTTTATTAAAAGAGTTGCGTTCGAAATTTGTGTGTGTGACATATTTATGAAAAACAAATTGTAATAATATTAAAAAAAAAAAAAACTCACTTACGACTTATTATTCTATAATAGTATTTTATTTAAAATATTATTGAAAAAATACAATTTATAAAGTTAAAATTCAATAAATAACATTAAAAATTATGTGCATCTCAGTTAAATAAAAATTGTACACAAATAAGTTTCAGAACACACCAACTTCTTCTTAATCCAATAAAATTGTGTTCGAAATTCAAATCACTTTGCCTCTCTAGAGAGCAAAAACGGCTTTTGCTCACTGAAATCGATGACCAAAGACACTATTTTCGTGCGAGAGTGGTGAAAAATTATTTATGGCATGAAGTCCAGAATTTATCGAAAAAATGTAATTTAGTTCCGCAAAATTCCGCGGGACCTCATTCGTGAGAAGGACTCTACCACTGAGGTGTATACCTAAAATCATAGGCGGATCCAGGATTTGGTTTGGGGGGGGGGGGGGGGGGCAAGGTGCAGACGGGCAAAAATATTATAATTTTTATTACGAAAAGTGTATGTTTAGCTCGCTCTGAGCGGTTAGGAAGTTTAAACATTCATTACAATAAGTGCGCGAGCAGCTAGCTGCGAGCGCCGAAAAAAAAATTTTATTTCAGAAATATGTGCGAAATTCGTAACTCTACAATGCTTCTGGGGGTACCTTGGCCCCCTGCCCCCCCCCCCCCCTAAAGCTTAAACATCCTTTATAATATGTGCGCGAGCAGCTTGCTTAATGACTCGGGGGGGGCGGCTTGGCCCCTTGCCCCCCCTCCCTAAATCCGCCTATGATTATCTATAACACAGATAAAAGGTTCTATAATAATCATTGCAAAATTTTACTAACATTATAAACGTGACAGTTTGTGTCTGGATGTATGCCTAAATGGGTGTGAACAGATTTTATGTCTGTGTGTCTCCGGATAACCAGTGATTTTTACAAAAGATCCCCCTAGATGGAGCGCCACAATCGCGTGATTTTAAGTTAAAATATCTACAGATTTTTAACAATTCATAATTTCTCATATTTAATTTTTCAATTAAATAGGTACATAATATTTAATTAATCTAACAAATAAAAAATATATAATAAATGAAGTATTCACAGTAATTATAAATCTATTATTTAGTTCCGCTAGGTTACGCGGGACTTCTTTTCTAAAACTGTTTGCAGAATAAACGATATTTCTTTTTCTTAGGACATTAGTTCCATTATTTTCCGTGGCGCTAGCTTGTATGAAAAATAATTTACTTTTACAATGAACTGTAAATGAATTTTTCTATTTATCTTCAGATGATTTTACATGTTTTAGAAATTAAAAATAAGCAGCAAAAAGATATTTATTACTGATATTTACACGCATCATGCGCACATTAGATTATTTTCCGCTGGCGCTGATTCATTTGAGAAATAAGTTACATTTACTAATTTAAATGAATTCTAATTTGTTTGGCTACTATATAGCATCAAAGTACTCGTCAAGACGAATCAAATGAGCCCAAACTCGATGGGGTTTTTTCTTTTAATCACGGAGTTCCTATGGCCACCTTCCAGCTCCGTTTCGGACCCTGGTTACTATATAGTATCAAAGTACTCGTCAAGACGAATCAAATGAGCCCAAACTCGATGAGGTTTTGTCTTTTGATTACGCGGTTCCTATGACTACCTTTCTTGTTTATTAGCATTTTATATGCGAATCTTTAGATTGATATAAGTCTTTTATTTATGAACCGATTTGACTAAAACCAAGACTAAGGTTCAAGTAGAGAAAACTGCAACGTATTAGTGAAAATTTTATTCAAATCGGTGGTGTTGTTTAACCACACCAGTGACACAAACTATTTACAAATTTAGCCCAAATTAAACTAAAGGTCAACCACAAGTTTACAGCCACACCGATAGATGGCGTCTGTAGCGTTTTTGGCACTATTTTTTTTTGAATTGAATTTACTTTATATTCTATTACTTTTATTTCGAATTTTTGATGTAAATTAGGGGCGATGTGTCTGATATAAATGATTATTATTTATTTTATTATTTTATTTTACGTTTTCCTAGGAAAAATTGACAAAATGTTTTACGAATTAGATCGCGCAAGCGACTTTTTCGCGTCGTTTTGTTCATATGCGTATTTTCACAGTTCACCTTAGTAAAGGATCACAATGAATGGGGAGAAATTTCCATTCTTATTATATGTATGGATAGGACATTATAAAATTATAAGTGGGTCATAATGATTTTAATGTATGTGAAAAACTACGTTGGTACAGAAACAACGCAACCACGGACGCAACGGTTCTTTGACTATAGGTACCTACCTATATCACAATGTGTCATTTTCTACATTCGATTTTGATTTTCCTTCGGAATTATTTGTACCCATTTAAGACTTATTCAAACGGTTGTTAGAGTAGGTAAATTCTACAAAAAAATACCGAAAATCGTATCAATAATAACAATTGTTACTTGAAGATATCTCTCATTTGCTGTAATAACTGCGTAAGCTAAAAAATATAAAAAACCAAGAGTATTCTTTTTTTAAATTGATTGTTTTTTTTTTTTTAGTATTTTTTTTTTACCGGGGGTAGACTTCCTTTGCAGGAGGTCGTCTAGGTGGGTACCCCAACAGTGCCAGTTATTCTACCGCCTGAGCAGTGATGTGCAAATATCACTGTGCTCCGGTAGGAGGGCACTGTAGCTAGTGAAATTACTGGGCTAAAGAGTCTTAACATCTCATGACTCTTGAGTAAGAAGCGTTGGTGCAGTGCTCCTAGAATTTCACATAATTGTGAAATCCTAGGTAACACTGTACTGATTATGGGCAGCCGTTATCTCTTAACATCAGGAGAGCGTCTTGCTCGTCTTCTACTTCATCACATAAAAAAAAAAGAAAAGAATTTTTATGCCTTAGAATTTATTAAACTTTAATTTACAAATTATGTACCTAATCTGATTATAACTAAGAGTAATTATAATAATAAAAAGTACCTACCTACATTATTATTTTATGGTTTGTCAATAATAATATGGATATCCATATTGCTTACCTCTTTCTTAAGAAACGGATCACATATACCAATAAAAATATACCTACCCATAGGCGGATCCAGGATTTGGTTCTGGGGGGGGGGCCAAGGTGCAGAAAGGCAGGAATATTATCATTTTTACTAAGAAAAAAGTGTGTTTACACTTTTTTCTAAATTATTTATTTAGGTCGCTCTGAATAGTTAGAAAGTTCAAATATCTTTAATAATAAGTGCGCGAGCAGCTTGCTGCGAGCGCCGAGAAAAAAATTATAGTCATTACTATGAAATAAGTGCAAAATTCGTAACTCTACAATGCTTCTGGGGAGGGCCTTGGCCCCCTGGCCCCCCCCTAATCCCCCTATGTACCTACCTATAGGTACACCTAATTGTATAACGCTAGCTCCAACACCTTGAATCAGTAATACGAGTGTAAACCGATAAATACTGTTATGATTCCACTACTGCATAGTTCATAGTACGCAGTTTCTATTTCCTGTAAATGCAACTAGCTGGGCCGAGTAGGTCAAGGCAAGTATCGATCGTCAATACCGCGCTCCAGATAACAGATTCCAAATAACAGATTCCAAATATGCACTTGTATGAGAGATTTAAAAACACAAGAAAACTTAAAGACTTAAAAACTTTTGTATTATATCTAGCTTTAACACTGTGTACCAGAAAACGAGACATTTTTAAATTCGTAAAGGCCATCAGTCATCAGACCTAATGGTCTATCTTAACATTCTGTGACCAAATTTAATTAATACAACCAATTTTGTAATTATAACATTTATGGGCTTGATCAAAAATGTTATTTTCTGGTCTCTAAGGTAATTTTTTTATTATTTTTGGTGATTGGTAACTCTTTAAACAACAACACAACTTAAGAACAACATATATAATATTATTTCCTTCTCGTTGTCTGTGTCTTACAACTAAGTAGCATTATGTAAGAAAATGCAAAAAGAAAAATTAAATCAACACATTCAAAGAGCACGTAGACACGTTCAGGAAATGCCTTTGTTCTGAGTCTGAAATTAAAATTACTGTTTAACAGAATTTTAAAAACAAAATGTAAATTGTTTAACTACTGAATAATGAACCAATTGCGTTACCGTGGGAATTGAGAGGAACTGTGTCGGCGAAGGCGAAGGCTACTTTTAACTTTTAAATAACTATAAAATGTAATATCGATTCTTATGCATAAACTGCTCAGCCATATTGGCTGTCACACATTGGTGACTATCACTATAAACCAACAAAAATAAAATGTGCTTAAATTATAGAGCGCTATAGTTAAAAGACGTTTCTTAAATTTGTCGTTTAACGTGCTAGTTGAGAAATGCCTTTTTAACTTAACCGCGCCATGTAACACTCATAAAACACCAAATAGGTTCTGATGCAGGTGTGGCCTTTAATGCCCTTATCAGATCATGTCACCGTCAGCTGATCGTGATAACGTTGCTAGTTGATAACAAGCCAACATTGGATTCATTCTAGCCAGGTGGAATAAAATGCATTAAATAGGTGCAGCTGTACATACATCTGCCTCAACTCTTTGTGAGATTCCAAGAAATAAAAAATAAGGCTCCAGCGATTACCTTTTAGAAAAGGCTCGGTGCACCCTTCGGGATTTCTCGTTTTGTTTTTTGTTGGCAGTCGGTGGAGGCGCATTTTGAAGCTAGTATTTTCTGTATATCGCGACCATAGAAACTAGATTGTGATCATGAATCTAGGTAGAGTGTGTAAGAGTGTCTGAGTATAACAAAAGTGCATTGCAAAAGTTCTACATTGTAGCCTATTTGAATACCTAAATGTTTTTTAGTTTGATGTATTTGTATCACTACCACTTACAGACTACAGAATAATCTAGATTCCGTTCTAGGAAGATATAATATAATTTTGAAATGTAGTTAATAGTTAAATTGAAAATGTTCGATGTAATTTTTTCTCTTGAAATTGTTATCCTTGTTGTTATCAATATTCTGTTTTTAGTTATTAGGCTCCTCACTGCTCGCTAGAGATAATTTCTCTTTTGACAGTGACAATAACCATCACGATTACTTATATATTCTTGATCTTAGCACTGTTTAACCATACAATAAAATCAGTGGTTCACAAATTTTCCATTACCTTATATGTTCTACATCTCATTTCAATATTATTTTACAAGTTTTCTAATACCACAAGCTTTTAAATATTCGATAACTGAATGAAGCAGCTGTAATAATAAACAAGCAAAAATATAGACAGAATTAATCTATGAATAGCGGTTCACTGACTTCTAATTTGTACGTTAAAAATAATGTAGAGGAAACCATCAATCATTCTGTTCACACCGTTTTTTTCTAAAATAACGTTTCTAGATTTGAAATAGGTCACTATCTCGTACTTTGCATTCACGGAAAAAATCTTGCATAATATAGACAGGTCACTTTTTTAAAACTATTAAATATTATTTTACTATAATAATTCATTTAATTTACTAATAACTACCTAAACATACATTAATAATATCGCCATACTCTTAAACTCCATAACTTTTCTAAAGACCGCTCGGCTCGGATTTGTATTTTTAATTCTCTCGTTTCACCGCTCAACTTTCCCATGGCTTCCCTGAACTTCCAAGTCATCGTTTACCATAGCCTATTGCATAACCGTTATCTTAGCATATTTATCATGGTTAAACTGTTTAAACCACATCTTTGATTAGCATCTCGATCATTGTGAAAGTCTTGGAGTAAATTTCTATTCAGCATTCGCAAGCTCACTTTAATTATAGTTTGTACGAGTCGTAAATTTGTTTGTATATCTTCTGTCACTATTAACAGTTCAGGAGTACTTAACAAGTGTAAGAGAGATAGAAAGTGTTTGTATTTTTTTAAATTTTATGACTCAATGCCTGAGATGATTACGATCTATACTAAGCACGTAGGTATACTTGGCCAATTAAAAAAGAAATTAACAAATATGACTGCAAAATAAGGCTTGTATATTCAATTTTTTCGAAGTATCTCTGGTATTATATCAATGTTAATTTATATGAAGAAAATAGGTCTGTTCTTTTTGCTTGGCGTTACACGATAACTGCATTTGCCTAAGTGTATTATTATTTTTATAATTCCACAGATTAAACAACAGTATCTAAACAACGTACACAACACAGTCGAGGCTTTTCTGAAGCCGTATCAACCAACATTCTCTGAAACCTGTTTTATAACACGTGTAGTTATACTACTCTTATTTATACTGTGGGATCGTGACTGCCAAGTTATTGGTGCCATGCTGTAATAGGTTACTTTTGAAACTGTGTAACCGTTTTGAATTTCGAACGTTTTAGTTTGATAAGTAACCTTTCGACGTGAAAGATCGTTAAAATATTCTTAATCTAAATATCTGTAAATAAATTCACCAATTACCTACCTACTTAGATATTCTCTTTTAACGGTACCTACATAAAACAAATTAACATGTCAAACATCTTATGAAGAGTAATACTTTCTTTAATTTAATAAATTTATTAAAATCATGGTTTTTGTGATACCACGTTGTTGCAGCAAGTGAGCAAATTTTTGGGCCTTTATGTATTTGTATCCTATGGTTCCTAATTAGGTACATATTTTTATGTAAGTAGGTACGTTAGTATATCCCTTATATTACTTTTTTATCATCATTATTAAATTTGATTCCTATGCTATTATCATTATTTTCTTCCCTTAGCGCCCTGCTGGACTAATAATGTCGTACTGTCGTGCAGCATGATTTAAGTTACTGTAGAAATATTTTGTTGACCGGGAAGTGCATTTTAAAACTGGAAGAACTCTTTTAAACTGTTTATTCATTGCTAATTCTAGCATGTATAGGTACCATTAAGGATGTTACATAGGTACTCAATAATTATATGGTTCTAAACATTAGAAATCAACTTGCGAAATTCTCCTACGCATTGCGAAAAGTTTCACTATTTTGATTCATTATCTTTTTATTCTAGTTTCAATTCGTTTTTATTGTTACTTTCATTAACACCTTTATAAAACACTTTCACATCTCCATTTTTGTGTGACTAAGCCGGCTGTACACAATGGTTTGACAGATGACAAGTCATTAGCTATTGCCGCCGTATTTTTAGAGCCATACGTAAATTGTGTAAAGCTTTTTTAAAATGAAAATAAGTGACAAGACGAGTGAATCTGGTGCCCAATGTTAGGTCAGCCTCATGATTGCCCATCAGACTCAGTACCTGTGTTTTGAAATACTACATTCTGCGTGACACTGCATTGTTCCTGTCACCCTGAGATGCAGCTTTTGAATCTTGTCATGCCGGTATATTCCCATTGGTCCTTACGTTTTTCGTCCCTAGGTGGCAAGTGGGAATAAATTTCCATTGGCATATGGCGGTCCGTGCAGCAATGTACAGCGATTTTATGCGGTGGAAAAAGGCCCCATTCGTCACCCGGTCGCCAATGGGTACTTATTCCCATTTGCCACCTGGGGACGAAAAACGTGGGGACCAATGAGAATATACCGTCATGGGTACCCAGTAGTTTCGCTGGTAACATTGGCCTTTAGTCCGGAACAGAGTAGGTATCTATTTCCTAAACATTATACTGCTTTGCAGAGTAATAACTCGAAGGATTACTGCGAAAACCAGTTAAATTAATGTATTATAACAATAGATTTTTGAAGCCAATGTTTGTACCTATGTCACTTGCGAAACCATCAATATATTTGGTATTTTATAATAAAAAAATAGCAATACATCTATCATGATTAAATTAGCTGGAAAAAATATGAGTTTGAATTTAAAAAAAATATAACTTGTAAAATTGTGACTTAGTCGGTTTTCGTAGTAAATCTTCGAACTGATAACTCACAAAGATAGCTTATAGACTCAATGCAAATTTCCAGACCTGCTAAAGATTGTTTGAGTGTGACAAGGCCCGTCTCGTCACAACGACCTATAACATAGGTTAACTTGCTAATTGTCCTGGGTCATTCGCTTATCTAATAACAGAGAATCTGTGACAATTTGCGCGTATACTCCGTCTACAATAATAAATGTATGGATGAGGGCGCTAGTGTCGCGTTATTGCGGAGATTATGTACAGTTTCATTCCCCCACTTCCATGCTTATAGTGGCCTTTAATTGAGATAGGGAATTACGTGTCCCAAACAATAATTCTCCCCAGATAGCAATTATGACAATCTTTAATGATATTACTGAGTAGCTAATGTTTGTGGTTTTGCCTACGTTGATAAATCCTTTCTTAGCGGGAGGATGTTTACGTCACAATTCACAAAGTCTAGCTTTGTCCCAATTTCCAACCAAATGCGATCAGCAGTTTGAGCTGTGCGTTGATATAGATCCGTCAATCAGTCAGCCACCCTTATCTTTCCTTATACCTATTACCTACCTATTAAGGTAGGGGTTTCCTGAAAACCCCGTCTTCTTTTCCGACAATAAGTCGGGAATGTCCGTCACTGGTGTTACCGAAAAAGTGTATATTCGCGATGGTAACCGCTCACCAACAGGCGGACAGTCTGCTTTTTATTCAGTGTCTTACATAACAAAACTTAGGTAAGATGTAAGAAGACGACCAAGACGCTCTCGTGATGGTAAGAGATAACGCCGCCCATAATTAGTACAGACACCCAGTACACTGCGCCTGCGCTTCTTACTTGAGAGTCATAAGATGTTAAAACTCTTCAGCCCAGTAATTTCACTAGCTACAGTGCCCTCCTACCGAAGCACAGTAATGTTTGCACATCACTGCTCAGGCGGTAGAATAACTGGCTTACAGATAATTCAAATTCCTACCATTAGTTAGTTTCAGAGCATGTTAAAACGTACTTAAAGTACCAAGTAGTTGAGGAAGCGAAAGAGGTAGGTATGTCAGGATTCAGGATCGTACCGGGTGGAGGGAAATAGTCTCTGCCTACCCCAGACCCCAATAGGAACCAGGCGTGATTATAATATGTATATAGGTACTAGCTTATGCTCGCGGCCTTGCCCGCGTGCTGAAACCCTTTATTACCGGAGATTTACGGCCTAAAATATATCTGTATTTCAAATTTCAACCCAATCCGCTGAAGGGTTTAGGCTGTGTGTTGATAGATCAGTCAGTCACTCTTTCCTTTTATATATTTAGGATGTACCTATTACCTATGCATGGTACTTGAATTTTACTTGTTAGTTAACATTTCAACATATCCCAATGCAATGTACGAAACAGGACAAGGCCCAATCAGCTTCAATCTGTGTTCGATTGAATTTCGGGATGTCTCTTTGCATACAATGCATCCAATTTCGTCGGCTCGCTTTATGTTTTGTGATGAAACTCTGCATTGTTCTCGCAATTATTGTTCGTTACAAATTTTACAATGACTAATAATTTTACATTAAGACAACAATTATCACTTTTATGCGTAACAGCATGTAGGCAGCTAGCAATAAACGGTTTAGATACCCGCTGAAATATTTCTTATTCCATGGTCTAAAGCCGAAATCATCCTATGTAGGCACATCTAAAATCTCAAACTTCAGGTCAATCTGTAGAGTCATATTATACCTATTGGCTGGGATTGAATCACGAGCGTAAATTATAGTAAACAGAATAAAATTTGTTTGCGTTTTTGAGAAAAGAATAGAAGGAAGAAAAATTTGATATTTTTTATTCAAAAGTGGAACAAGTTTGTAAGGAACTTCAATACAATCACATAAAACTCAAACAGAATCCCAAAACGGGAATGTTCCATAAACCGGAGCGATTTTTCAAATCGATAAAAACAATTGAGGATCGAGAGAATGAATCGATATAAAGAATTTCTTATGAAGAGCTGCAGCAGTCAGCTGCATAAGGCGATTACCCGTTTCTGAGCTAATGATATTATTTAATTTAAATCTTATTACCTACTCAGAAGAGATTATTTTTGTTTGGGTATAGATTGGTAACGGTTGCGCTTGGGCTGGCGTGACGGGTACACCACTGATTTTCATTATGGACGCGGCGCATGCGCCGTGCATTCCTGACTTTGACCACAGAATAAAGGAAACAGTACAACTGGCTTTTGAGTGACGACTGACTACAATTCTTTTGAATTTTGAAATAAGTGTAGTAAGTACTTAATTTGTTCACTTATACAGAGATACCTATGCTGTTCTTTTTATTCTGTAATGACAATCATCGCCGAATCACACACACACACACACACACACACACCGCACACAACATCTTTTCTAGGTGTACCTACCTATTTGACTACTTCACTGCACCTCAAAGCAGTATGGCAATGAGTACTTAAATAATGACAATCCTCAAGCCCAGTGCAGTGTGCCATCATAGGACTTCGTAGCTGTTGAATACCTATTTAGGTAACACTGCGTTCACCGACCATTACCCATTATAAAACGGGTAATGGTCGTTATCCCTTATCATCAGGCGAGTAATCTCCTTCATCTGCTTGCATAAAATATCATCATCTAGAGAGTTCATTCAAAAATACATCATAATGTTTTGGCATAAAACTTGAAATAGCTTAATTTAAAGCTGTATAGTAATTTGTATATGTTGTATGATTGTATGCAAACGCATTGCTCCATTGAACCGCTTTCTTAGTTGATTTATTTGTCACGCAACCAGTTTTATTAGTACACGGAAATGTTGGCGTATAAAATATTAAATAATAACGAGAAATCAGCGGAAACTGTCTGATTTTAAGACAAACTTATGATTATAGTGAAGGAGTAAGAGTTTCGATAAGCCAAAGAGATATTACCTCTATAATATGAAAACACCACTCAAGTGGTAAAGTGGTAATATCACCATTCTGTTTTTGCTTATATTTCATTCTAGGTGCGCCCAGCGCTTTTACCCGCTGTTCTATAGCCTATGTGCTATTCTAGGGTTTAAGCTATCTCTGTACCTTCTCTTCCAACCAGGTTGTCTGTAAGAGATTGCTTTATGTGATAAGACCGCCGATTGTTTACCTCTAGTTTTATGTTAGTCATATTATGTTCATAACTATTTCTTGTATTTTGGTATGCAATAAAGTATCATTCTATTCTATACCAAATTTCAGCTCAATCAGTCCACCCGTTTGGGCGTGAAAGATTCCTAAAACATTTACTCTTTTTTTTTTGCATTTTTAATGTAGGTAGGTACCTAATAAATAAAAAAGTTATACATTTTAAAAGTTCGGGTTTCTGTTACAAATGGTACTCACGAAAAATAGGTTTTTTATTTTTCCTGTAATGTTGAGTTTTTGCAGTTATCCGTTTATTCGCCGGGGACGGCGATATGCACCAAACCAACCTAAAAGTATAAGATCGCCTTGAAACTGTGGGTCCCGGTTGTTTCTTATAAACATAATAGATAATAATAAATAAATAAAATTATAAGTATCTACATTCTACATGCATAAAAAATATAATATTTTTGCCAAAGGTGTCAAATCCAGAGAAAATTAACCAACAAATTCGTGTTAAAAATTAAATATGCAGTTAATATTCATTTAACTGTCTCATTAGTCACAAACAGTCATTTTATACCAAATTTGGAATAAAAATAAAACACGTAAAAGCTTCCTGGCGCCACCTCCTTTTAGCAGGAACACGGCATTTTGTAAAGCTGGCGACACACTGATGCGAGATCGCACGGGAAAGCGGTTATGATTTTTGTTTTGTTTCCATATTATCTATCGCGCACTGGTGTCTATCACTATAAACCGTCAAAAATAAAACGTTCTTAGAGTCATGGAGCGGTAAAGTTAAAAAGGCATTTTCAACTTTGTCACGTGACCCACTAACACGTTATACGACAAATTAAAGAAACGCTTTTTAGCTTTAGCAACCTATGTCTCTAATATTTTATTTTTTTCGATTAATAATAATAGTATCATCAGCACGCGATAGCCAAATAATGGGACGGGGTACAACTTCGAACATTAAACAAGTGAAATTTAAAAAATCTTTTAAAAACAAGCTTTTATTATTACTACCATGAAGTACTCGTCAAGAGCAATCAAATGAGCCCAAACTTGATGAGGTTGCGTCGTTTAATTACGGAGTTTCTATGGCCACTTTCCAGTTCCATCATCAGATCAGATCCATATCATAATAATATTGCATTGTAATTCGATTTATACATGCATGCAAAATTTCAGCTCAATCGGATACCAGGAAGTGGGCCAAATTAAAGTTGCAAGATTTGATTACAGACAGACAGAAAGACCGACAGACAGATAACAGACAGGTGAAAGTAAATAAAAGCTTGTAAAAATTCCGTCCCGCTTTCCCGCGCGATCTTGCTGCTGTGTAGCATCACCTTAAAAGCTGTAACTCTACACTGATATCAGGCGCGGATCCAGACCATGATTTTGGGGGGGGTCATCGGCTAGAATTTTTCTCAAAGAATTTTTTTGGGCAGACATTTAAGCGCAGTCTTACATTATTGTATAGCTGACACATTTTTTAGACTAAACGATTCGTAAGTATTTGTAAGCAGCTAGCTGCGAGCTCCGAGAAAATTTTGAATTTTTCAGCACCAATGATGTGCGTTTAGCTTGCTCCGAGTAGCAAGGAAACTAAATATTATTATTTATAATGCGCGAGCAGCTCGCTGCGAGCGCCGAGAAAATTTTGAATTATTTAGCACGAATGATGTGCGTTGGGCTCGCTCCGAGTAGCAAGGAAACTAAAAATATTATTCTTATTTATAAAAGCGCGAGCAACTCATTGCGAGCGTCGAGAAAATTTTGAATTTTTCAGCACGAATGATGTGCGTTGAGCTTGCTCCGAGTAGCAAGGAAACTAAAGAATATTCTTATTTATAAAAGTGCGAGCAACTCGTTGCGAGCGCCGAGAAAATTTTGAATTATTCAGCACGAATGATGTGCGTTTAGCTTACTCCGAGTGGCAAGGAAACTAAATATTCTTATTTATAAAGTGCGAGCAGCTCGCTGCGAGCGCCGAGAAAATTTTGAATTATTCAGCACGAATGATGTGCGTTTAGCTTACTCCGAGTGGCAAGGAAACTAAATATTCTTATTTATAAAGCGCGAGCAGCTCGCTGCGAGCGCCGAGAAAATTTTGAATTTTTCAGCACGAATGATGTGCGTTGAGCTTGCTCCGAGTAGCAAGGAAACTAAATATTATTCTTATTTATGAAAGCGCGAGCAACTCGTTGCGAGCGCCGAGAAAATTTTGAATTTTTCAGCCCGAATGATGTGCGTTTAGCTTACTCCGAGTGGCAAGGAAACTAAATATTCTTATTTATAAAGTGCGAGCAGCTCGCTGCGAGCGCCGAGAAAATTTTGAATTTTTCAGCACGAATGATGTGCGTTGAGCTTGCTCCGAGTAGCAAGGAAACTAAAGAATATTCTTATTTATGAAAGTGCGAGCAACTCTTTGCGAGCGCCGAGAAAATTTTGAATTTTTCAGCACGAACGATGTGCGTTTAGCTTACTCCGAGTGGCAAGGAATCTAAATATTCTTATTTATAAAGTACGAGCAACTCGCTGCGAGCGCCGAGAAAATTTTGAATTATTTAGCACGAATGATGTGCGTTTAGCTTGCTCTGAGTAGCAAGGAAAAACATATTATTCTTATTTATGAAAGCGCGAGCAGCTCGGTGCGAGCGCCGAGAAAATATTGAATTATTCAGCACGAATTATGTGCGTTGAGCTTGCTCCGAGTGGCAAGAAAACTAAATATTCTTATTTATAAAGCGCGAGCAGCTCGCTGCGGGCGCCTAGATTATTTTGAATTATTCAGCACGAATGAGGTGCGCTTAGCTTGCTCCGAGTAGCAAGGAAACACATATTATTATTCTTATTTATAAAAGCACGAGCAACTCGTTGCGAGCGCCGAGAAAATTTTGAATTTTTCAGCACGAATGATGTGCGTTTAGCTTGCTCAGAATAGCAAGGAAACTAAATATTCTTATTTATAAATGCCGAGAAAATGTTGAGTTTTTCAGCACGAATAATGTGCGTTAAGTTTTTCAAATTTTTTAGTACGAATGATGTTTGTTTATTGCTCCGAGTAGCAAGGAAACAAAATATCCTTATTTATAAAAACGCGAGCAGCTCACTGCGAGTGCCGAGAAAATTTTAGTTATTGAAAAATATGCCAAAAAAATTACTGTCATACATTAGCAAGAACCTCGCTGCAAGCGCAAAGGCAGCAGTTAATATATAAACCAATTAATCCTAACTATGAAAGAAGCTGTGCAGCTTGCTACGAGAACCTACGGATAATTTGTAGTCGAGGACTGAATTAAGTAGACAAATTGCTCAATGCGCTTTCAACAGCGAACAAATTTATGAACTTGTACGTAAAGTTTGCTGCTAAGAGAAAATTTTCTAATTCTTACTATAAAAGAAGCGTAAACCTAGTCGATATATAAACGGATTTTTTTTTCCGACTAGGATTTTGGGGGGGGTCATGACCCCCTTGACCCCCCCCCTGGATCCGCGCCTGACTGATATTAATAGCCATTTCAGTAATTTATTTGTCATTGGTGTGGAGTACGATGTATAAAGAACGATAAGTACTTCTGAAGCTTTTTTATTTAATTGTCCGAGACATTTACGATCCTGATAAAATATTACTTATTTTATTTTAATGTTAGCGATTGCTGTCGGAAACCAAACGTATTTTTTTCTGTTTTTATTGCATGTTTATTTTATTGTTTATTATAACGGTAAAACCACTGTTATTGGTCATCATCATCATCATCTCAGCCGTAAGACGTCCACTGTTGAACATAGGCCTCCCCTTTAGACTTCCATATGTACCGGTTGGAAGCGACCTGCATCGCAGCTGTTATTGGTAGACGTATAATAATTCTCTATTCTCTCATTATGTTCGTTGTATAAAAATCGAAATGAGTTCAACGCTGATTTTTATTAAAACTTTTTTTTTTGCTGGTTATTTTTTTAAACTTTATAATTTTAATCTAAAACAATTGTTTAATTTACATCTTTCAATTTCGTCTGCGTCTGATAAAAAGTAGGTAAGTCGCGTTATTCCAAATTTTATCTAAATCGGTTCAGTGGTTTAGGCGTGAAGAGATAACAGATAGACAGACACACATTCATATATATATTTATAATATTACCACATTGACTACCTTTTATTCAATATGTTTTTAAAGACTTAAAAAGAATAAGATTGTAGGGAGGAAAAAAATAGGTAAGGCTCAAACTTTTCGCCAAAACAATTTGAAATAAGTACGTCCATTGACTTATTACTTTCTTCGTTTTATGGGGTCTTAGTCCTGTTGTTCAATTAACCCT
The DNA here is from genome assembly GCA_947507615.1 of Hemithea aestivaria. NCBI lineage: Eukaryota > Metazoa > Arthropoda > Insecta > Lepidoptera > Geometridae > Hemithea > Hemithea aestivaria. The sequence goes on along the minus strand of OX382325.1, from coordinate 15,664,784 downwards.
TCAACTCTGTCGCAGATTTGTCACGAAGTCAGCGAGTCACTCACTAGTGACCACTAAACTGGTGACCGGTGACCCATCATCTACTTATTTATCATTTTTACCGACAATGACTAACGCTACTTACCGCAAGATTCCTCTCTCATTCGATCATTTCTTTGTTGCCATTTTTTATCTGTGTCACTGTGTCCTTATTTTTGTGCCTAAGTAAATATAATAATATTATGTTGTTGAGTTATGTGGTGCTATATTTATTTTTTATACCAACTAGTGGTATTAGCTAGGTAGGAGGAAGGAAAGTATCATGGAATAGGTACTTATATGCTAAGGTTTGTGTTAGGTACATGGTACGTGCCAAATTTCAGTTAGGTATATTAAAATTAATAAATTGCGTAAACTGAAAAGCGCTCTTGTACACGACAACCTATCATTTATTGGAAAATTCTTAAAGATCTTTCTAACTAATGCGACGTAGGTATTTTCACGATGTATCAGGCATAAGAAAACTGACCCTTTTAAATAAAACAAAGTGACCAAAGTTGCCCCTTATTTCGTAGAATAGTCAATAACAGAAAACCGCAGACTTGTTTTGAAGTTAATAGCCGTACGATTATTAGTTAAAAATAGATGCAGGTGTTGTGGCTTACTATATTTTATTGTAATCATGAGTCAGGTTTTTGACCTTCCAGTTACTGTATTTATAAGTATTCATGGAATAAGTTAAATTGTTAGAGTAAGTACTTATCCCATCTCTCTAAAATATTAAATGGATAGGATTCAAGTATTACCTATGTGCATATTAATCTGATCAGTAAGTCAGTCAGTCACTGTTTCCTTTAGTATAATATTTAGATCATAGAACGATATCTTTTGACAATCGAAATACTGATGTGGTTTATCACTTCCTTCCTTCAGGGCTGACATTTTAAATCTTATGATTCATACATCATTTCATACTACTTGGCCAATATTCGATGACGTGGCGATGGCAAAAAAAAACCGCTTTGGACACTTGGATAAGTTACTAAGAAACACTGGTGGCTATCTCTATAGTCTTATAGAGACAAAAATATTTTTTTGTAATATTATGTAATAGGTACGCTGCGCCCAGCGGTTTTACCCGCAGTATTTATGTAGCATATGTGTTATTCCAGGGTCTAAGCTAGCTCTATACAAAATTTCAGCTCAATCGGTCCACCCGTTTAGGCGTGAAGGAGTAACAAACATACATCCAGACATCCATTCTTACAAACTTTCACGTTCATAATATTAGTAAGATTTAGACAAAACGGTTAAGATAGGCGTTCTCAGCTGTTTGACACAGCCCAACCATGTTATTATACGAGAGAGTAAGGAATACCTTTAAACATTTCAAAAACATTTTATTCTAGTTTGCTTATAGTTAGGTAAAAAAATATCAGTCTTATCGCACCAGCCATCATCTAGATCTATTCAAAATTTCACTCGAACATGGATAATAAATATTAATTGACAGCCCTGCTAGTGACGAATTGCATAGAGTTTTTCGAGAAACATCACTTTTATGAACATAGGTGTTTGTTATCAAACGTTATCGATACGTTGCCGTTATTATATCGCGATAAAATACAAAACGATCGCGATGCGATAACGATCTTTATTATGTTCTTTGTAAAAAGTTTTTGAATTAAAATTGCAAGAACTCAAAATAAAATAACAAATTTTTAAATTGTATACCAAAGATTTCGATAAAATTGAAATGTTAACGCTTAGGTTACCATTTGCACCTGCACTTTGCAAAAAAAGAAGAATTTACTACATAGGCTTGAATTGTGAACCATCCTCTATTTGAAGTCGGTATAATAGGTCTTACGACTTACGAGTAATGCTTGTTTTAGGTTTTTTTTTGTAAAATATGAGTACAAATTATAACAACAATAAATTAAATTAGTGTCTAGTTTTCTAACTCGTATTTTATAAAAGTGGGTCTACACTAAAGGAGCCGAGCACGACGCGAGCACAAATTCATATAGTGTGAACCAACTTACGAGCGCTTTATTCGTGCTCGACTCTACTTCGCCTATTGTCGGTTTTTTGATGAACATGAACATTCCACTCGTGAAGTGTGTTTTACTGTAATGTGCTGAAATACCTCCTTGAGCATTCACATATGACAGAACATCGAGCATTCGCCGTTTATAAATTTGTCAACTGAACAACGAACAGAGCCAACCACAGAGTCAAACATCGCAACGAATATTTTCATTATCATTCTAGTAAACGCTCTACATCGATGCTCGTCAAAAACTATTCTTCTCGAAGATGCCAAACGCCGCAATTTGTAGAACTTTTTAAATCAAATGTATTTTATGTTAATCGTTTGTTTTTATTGTGTGTAATAAAGAGTTATGTATCTAAGATGTAGGCTCGTTGTACGTCAACACTTGGCACTGCGAATAGAGCGGCTCTGCTACAGGCGCGGATCCAGGGGGGGGTCAAGGGGGTCATGACCCCCCCAAAATCCAAGTCGGAAAAAAAATCCGATCATATCAACTGGTTTTACGCTACTTTCATAGTTAGAATTAGGAATTTTTCTCTTAACTGCAAGCTTTACGTACAATTTCATAAAATTGTTTCGCTGTTTTAATTAATTTTTTACCAAGCTACTTTTTTCGGTCCTCGCCTATGAATTATAATCCGTAGCAAACTGCACAGCATCTTTCATATTTAGCATTTATTGGATTATATTAACTGCTGCAAGCTGTTCGCGCTTTATGTCGTCTTTGCAACTAAGTCTTTGCGCTTGCAGCAAGCTGCTCGCATGTATAATAGTATTTTTTTGGCTCGCAGCGAGCTGCCCTCGATCTATAAATTAGAATATTTAATTTACATACTGCTCAGAGCGAGCGAAACTCAGATCATTCGTCCTGAAAGATTCAAAATTTTCTCGAGCTGCTCGCGCATCTTTCGTGCTAAAATTTAAAATCTTCTCGGCGCTCGCAGCGAGCTGCTTGCGCTTTAAAAAATAAGAATATTTAGTTTCCTTGCCTCTCGGAGCAAGCTAAATGCACGTCATTCGTACTGAAAAATTCAAAATTTTCTCGGCGCTCGCAGCGAGCTGCTCGCGCTTTTATAAATAAGAATATTTAGTTTCCTTGCTTCTCGGAGCAAGCTAAATGCAAGTCATTCGTACTGAAAAATTCAAAATTTTCTCGAGCTGCTCGCGCATCTTTCGTGCTAAAATTTAAAATTTTCTCGGCGCTCGCAGCGAGCTGCTTGCGCTTTAAAAAATAAGAATATTTAGTTTCCTTGCCTCTCGGAGCAAGCTAAATGCACGTCATTCGTACTGAAAAATTCAAAATTTTCTCGGCGCTCGCAGCGAGCTGCTCGCGCTTTTATAAATAAGAATATTTAGTTTCCTTGCTTCTCGGAGCAAGCTAAATGCAAGTCATTCGTACTGAAAAGTTCAAAATTTTCTCAGCGCTCGCAGCAAGCTGCTCGCGCTCTATAAATAAGAATATTTAGTTTTCTTTTCACTCGGAGCAAGCTAAATGCACGTCATTCCTACTGAAAAATTCAAAATTTTCTCAGCGCTCGCAGCAAGCTGCTCGCGCTCTATAAATAAGAATATTTAGTTTCCTTGCCACTCGGAGCAAGCTAAACGCACATCATTCGTGCTAGAAAATTCAAAATTTCCTCGGCGCTTGCAGCAAGCTGGGCGTGCTTTTATAAATAAGAGAAATTAGTTTCCATGCCTCTCGGAGCAAGCTAAATGCACGTCATTCGTACAGAAAAATTCAAAATTTTCTCAGCGCTCACAGCAAGCTGCTCGCGCATTTATAAATAAAAATATTTGGTTTCCTTGCCACTCGGAGCAAGCTAAACGCACATCATTCGTGCTAGAAAAATCAAAATTTTCTCGGCGCTCGCAGCAAGCTGGGCGCGCTTTTATAAATTAAAAAAAATTAGTTTCCTTGCCTCTCGGAGCAAGCTTAATGCACGTTATACATGCTGAAAATATCAAAATTATCACGGCGCTCGCAGCGAGCTGCTCGCGCTTTTATAAATAAGGACATTTAGTTCCCTTGCCACTCGGAGCAAGCTAAACGCACATCATTCGTAATGAAAAATTCAAAATTTACTCGACGCTCGCAGCGAGCTGCTCGCACTCTATAAATAAGAAAACTTAGTTTCCTTGCCACTCGGAGCAAGCTAAACGCACATCATTCGTGCTGGAAAATTCAAAATTTTCTCGGCGCTCGCAGCATGCTGCTCGCGCTCTATAAATAAGAAAGAATATTTAGTTTGCTTGCCACTCGGAGCAAGCTAAACGCGCATCGTTCGTACTGAAAAATGTAAGATTTGCAAGACTACGCTAAAACGAGTCTCCAAAAAAATTCTAGCCGACGACCCCTCCCAAAATTATGGTCTGGATCCGCGCCTGCTCTGCTAGTGCTCCGCTCGTGCTCGACTCCTCGAGTGTAGAGTGTAGACCCACCTTAATAATAAATTTCATAATGAATGATCACAAGCCTCTAGAAACGGTAGTTACCTAGTTTCTATTTGCGTGTCTGAGCAACGTAAATGTACGTGTTTGTGGTGCAGCATGTCGTGTGCAATTTGCAATGTTGATCAATTAGTGTGCCTTATCTATGCTCTTATCATGATGGAAAATAGGCGATGGCCTACTTGATAATTTATTTGTAATCTATAGAATAACTAACTCAGACTGGTGAAAATACTTAACAACCTACTCTCAGATGTTAATAATGCGTGTATTATCTTCGTCCAAGAGCGAGCCCTAGCAAAAATATATCTATCTATAGTCGGGCCGGCCTAAAAGGCCACATTTGACACATCATCAAAATTCCCTTACAGGGTGATCTAAAAATTTTACTTATTTTTTCTGTAAATAATATATGTCAACACTTAGCTGAACAATAAATCATATGACAACACTTAGCTGAACACTGAACACTATACTCGAATTTACAATTAACAATTTACGCATTACCATTAAAATTTCTACCATTTGGTAGATTTTTTGCCTACCATTTAACTTATTACCAAATTCTTATATCATAATTTCTGCCAAAACTACCATTAAATTTTTCTACCAAAAACTACCATTGAAATTTCTAGCAAAATCTACCATTCTTTTTTTATCATTTAGTTGATTTTTTACCATAAAAAATCTATCAAAAACTACTATTAATTTTCTACCATTTGGTAGATTTTTCTATCATTAAAAATTCTACCAAAAACTTCTAAGTAGATTTTTCTACTGTGCATTTTTGAAAACTAACGTGAGAGTTATCCATATTACTATGTAAACAAAACGACTAAAAACTCACGGAAATAATGGTCGGAGCTAGGCTCGATCCTGAGTTTCGGACAATTACGATGTCCTTCATCAGGAGCTCACGCATTTTTCTACCATAAAAAAGTCTACCAAAAGCTACAATTGAAATTTCTACCAGAAGAAACGTAAAGAAGGAACAAACATACTCACACACACACACACACATTATTAAAAAAAATTAAAGTCCTCAACGGTGTCAATTTCGGATAAGCCGATGGTATAGATTTTATTTCTAATATAAAACAACGGTTTTTGTGGCATTATGTTTAACCAAAAAAAACTAAAAATAAAAAATACTCAATTTTTGTTTCAAGTCATTGTTGTGTTTATTTTTAAACTATAAAGAATATGTTATACACATTGATAAGAACATTGCCGAGTAATATTATTAATCTTATAAACGAAAAAATAAACAAACTTCATTAATCCGTTCGGCTACGATGGCACAGACAGATACACAAACAGACAGACAAACAAACACGCCAAACTTATAACACCCACCTTTCTTGCGTTGGGGGTTAAAAACATTAGATTAATAAATAGGACACCCTATACAAGGTCACGTCAATCAGTTTTTGTTTTTAAAACAATAAGGATGCTACCCAATAAAATCGCGAAATCGAAATTTGAAATGTAGAATCGAATGCAATTATAACTTGGATTGAATATTTGATCATAAATAAATAACTATATTGCGATTAAAATAAAATATGTTGTTAATATTGTGATTATATTATAGTAAAATATAATGTAATTAAAATAAAATTGTGTAATGTATAGAGAATAAACATATTTTTTTATTACAGGTTTTTTTATAACTCGTGAGATGTTTCTGGCAAAACTAGCCCATGACGCCATTACATGTTTACAAAAAAAACCTATTAGAATTAAAATTAATTAGACTTTATGAATGTTTTCATAAAACTGCATTCGATTCCAACGTGTTTGAAGATCGTATCGATTCATATCCTGTAATCGAAATAAACAAACAATGTCCCAACACTTGTTTGCTATGACTGACATCTGTCAAATGTGGCCTTTTAGGCCGGCCCGACTATAATAGATTTTTTTTTTGGAAGAGTTCGATAACCGACACTGTGCTAATTATTCTAATATAAGATTGGGTGGTGAGAAATAAGTTCATGAAGAGTAAATAGTTAAGCAATTGTTTAAACTTGGAACTGTATTGTAACAATGAATCTAGAATAAAAATCCAAAACATGTTGTTATTGCTTGAGTGTAAAATTCAACCATATTTCCATATGGTGCTTGGAAATAAAAAGAAAGGTAATAAATAAAACTTGCAAGCGTTAAGCATCCACGGAATGAAATCGCAAGACCATCTCACTTGTTTTAAAGATTCCAAGGAGGGATAAATCGAACAGATATCTTCCCCATTACGTCACATGTTTACTGGTGCCACATCGATTGCTGTCCTCTGACAATGAACTAAAAATAAAGTAATAAAGGGTGTCGCTAAAATAACTGGACCACTCGCTGATTCACTCGTGCATCAGATTAGCTTCGCTTGCGACCATTAAAATACATTTCAGGTCACCATACAAAATGACAATAAAATTATGAAAATAAGCCAATAAAAAGAATAGTCAAAAACCGATAACTTTGAAGAAATGCGAAGCCAAACATTCGGTTTGAAAGGCTTAAAGTTTAAAGGATTGTCCCATATAATTTTTGTCGTTAGAACTGTTCCAACAAATTACACACGACATATCGAATTGATAACCTCCTTTTATAAAGTCGAATAATAACAAAATTATATTATATACGACACTGAAAGCAATTTGACCATACTTCTATTTCTATTCTAATATTTGCACATATTATAGTTATATTCTAGATTCTGGTACCTATCTAAGAACTTATGTTACCTTTATAGGTACCTAGTAGCCCTAGCCTTAATAATTCATTGCCGCCCACTCTGGCCCTTGTAGGTTCTAACAGTGTTTCTTGCAGTATGTGTAGAACATAGAATATTCAATCTAGTCTGAAACGGTAGGATTTTAGTTATTTATCTGAGTTTATTTTTATAGCTTTCGTCAAACTCAAAAATAAAATCCGAACAGGTTGAAGACCTAGAGGCATTATTGCGACATTTGGAAAGATGTTTCATCTCATGTTCTTAGTCTACAACGCAATGTGGTTTACTTCTAAAAACAAATCAATCGGTTCAGCAGTTTGAGCGTGAAGAGGTAACAGACAGATGGTTAATATAATAATATGTACATAGTACATATACATTTATAATTATTTTAGTACGGATATTATTCGCTAGTCATGTTCACAGATTTAGCACCAAAGTGATTTGTAATACCAAGTCCTAACTGCCAACTCAACACAAAATTCTTGCGCAAATCATCGTATTCACACACCAAACAAAGATAAACGCGGAGCCCTCAGGCTATTATTTGCATCCATATCTGGACCACACATCCTAGCAAATTGTATGAGTGGTCACTATAGGCGATCATAAACGATGCTCCATATATGGCGCGTTGGTACACCGGACGATTTGTGCAATTGCTTTTGTGAGCAATTTTATAAATTGTTACGTTAGTTTACAAATCGGTAGAAGTCGGGCTTTGTATAGGTATATTTCGCCACCCCCGGTGAATCAACGGATAACTACAAAAAATCGACTTCACAGGAAAAATAAACCTATTATATATATACCTACTTATTTTTCGTTAGTTACATTTGTTCTAGAAACCAGAACTTTTAAGATGCATAACTTTTTGATTTATTACAAGAAAATTAAAAAAAAATTGAGTAGATGTATTTGGACTTCGAATATGAAATAAAAGCAAAAAACAAGATAATGGCGGTTATCCGTTTATTCCTCGGGGACGGCGATTTTTAGACTTACCCGAGTGGAGAAATCCTTTCTGAGGTCTACGTCCTAAAACCCATTTGTTTGCCAAATTTCAACCGAATTCAAGATTCTAGATGCACTGCTCTAACGCTTCTTACTCAAGACTCAAGAGTGACAAGAAGTTAAGACTCTTCAGCCCTGTAATTTCACTACAGTGCCCTACTGAACTAGCTTCCAAATGAAGTACAGTAATTTTATATTTAAAACAATCACAAATAATTTATTCTTTTTATGAGCATGGTTTGTTAAGGGATATCCAGTATCCACCACTGTGTATGTTCCTTCTTCCTACCCATTATAAAATCCTTCGCCATTAGGTATAAATAGTTACTGTTAATTTCGACCTTAAAAATAGCGTTAACGTTAACCGCCTTTGACAAGGTTAACCGTGATTAGGTTAATGTATGCGTTTAGCCGAGTAAGGAAATGACTTGTACTTGAAATGTCATCGCAATTACGGATGATAATGAGAATAACGTGTTACTACCATACTACCAGCTTAACATGCGTGCCTAAACATCTTGTCGGTTTCTGGACGAGAGAAGAACTCGGATATTTTTTTTTATACAACGAAGTAAGAAGACGAGCAAGACGCTCTCCTGATGGTATGAGATAACGCTGCCCATAATTAGCACAGTGCTACCCAGTATTTTACAAAGGTAAAATTCTGGGTGCACTGCGCTAACGCTTCTTACTTGAGACTTGAGTCATATAAGATGTTAAGACTCTTGAGCACAGTAATTTCACTAGCTAAAGAGCCCTCCTACCGAAGCACAGCAATATTTGCACATCACTGCTTATTACCAGCTTAACATGCGTGACTAAACAAAATGCCGGTTTCTGGACGAGAAAAGAACTGGGATAAATAAAGATTTACCAGCTTACTGCTGCAGCTTCCCCCGTGTAAAGACATCCTTTCTTGGCTAATAGCCGAGTACTGAGTATACTGACTGGGGGAGGCAACGGTATTTTTTATATAAAATGTAAAAGTCGTTTCTTATTTTAATCGTTTATAACGTGCTTGTGGATTACACGACCAAGTGAAAAATGCCTTATTAATTATATCGCTATTATACTCGTACATACATATATAATCCACGTTGTACATTCGCTATGCATTTCCGACCAAGATCCTACCAAATCAACACGATCGGTGCCTTTAGAGCGCATTGTTTATTTAATTTATTTAAAGATACCTTTGTTTTATTATTAACGATCAATTAATATCGCATGCCGAGCCTATTAAGGGAGGAGCTCACTAATACATATTGGGGTCACGTCTCATCCAGAATATGGAGAGGAATGAACTTCGTTTATAGATTGTTTATGGTGCTAATAACATGAGTTGCATGTTAAATGGCTTAGGATTAAATCATTGGAATAATAATAATGATAAATAAATAAAAATAGGTTAATAATTAAATTGTTTATTCTATCCACAAGATCTTAAATTAAAATTGGTTTAAATTAAATGTTAGTTAATTAATTAGGTACCTTATGTTACGTAAATAATTTTTAATTTTGTTACGGTTATACTCGTTCATTGTTGCATGTACATTGTACATTGGTATATATTATAATGGGCTTTCGTAAATTTCTCACCTAAACTGAGTAGGTTTGCAGTATGCAGCAACATCTCCCAGTCAACATAATCCATATCCATATCCATATCCATCCATACATATAATAAGAATGGAAATTTCTCCCCATTCATTGTGATCCTTTACTAAGGTGAACTGTGAAAATACGCATATGAACAAAACGACGCGAAAAAGTCGCTTGCGCGATCTAATTCGTAAAATATTTTGTCAATTTTTCCTAGGGAAACGTAAAATATAATAATAAAATAAATAATAATCATTTATATCAGACACATCGCCCCTAATTTACATCAAAAAATCGAAATAAAAGTAATAGAATATAAAGTAAATTCAATTCAAAAAAAAATAGTGCCAAAAACGCTACAGACGCCATCTATCGGTATGGCTGTAAACTTGTGGTTGACCTTTAGTTTAATTTGGGCTAAATTTGTAAATAGTTTGTGTCACTGGTGTGGTTAAACAACACCACCGATTTGAATAAAATTTTCACTAATACGTTGCAGTTTTCTCTACTTGAACCTTAGTCTTGGTTTTAGTCAAATCGGTTCATAAATAAAAGACTTATATCAATCTAAAGATTCGCATATAAAATGCTAATAAACAAGAAAGGTAGTCATAGGAACCGCGTAATCAAAAGACAAAACCTCATCGAGTTTGGGCTCATTTGATTCGTCTTGACGAGTACTTTGATACTATATAGTAACCAGGGTCCGAAACGGAGCTGGAAGGTGGCCATAGGAACTCCGTGATTAAAAGAAAAAACCCCATCGAGTTTGGGCTCATTTGATTCGTCTTGACGAGTACTTTGATGCTATATAGTAGCCAAACAAATTAGAATTCATTTAAATTAGTAAATGTAACTTATTTCTCAAATGAATCAGCGCCAGCGGAAAATAATCTAATGTGTGCATGATGCGTGTAAATATCAGTAATAAATATCTTTTTGCTGCTTATTTTTAATTTCTAAAACATGTAAAATCATCTGAAGATAAATAGAAAAATTCATTTACAGTTCATTGTAAAAGTAAATTATTTTTCATACAAGCTAGCGCCACGGAAAATAATGGAACTAATGTCCTAAGAAAAAGAAATATCGTTTATTCTGCAAACAGTTTTAGAAAAGAAGTCCCGCGTAACCTAGCGGAACTAAATAATAGATTTATAATTACTGTGAATACTTCATTTATTATATATTTTTTATTTGTTAGATTAATTAAATATTATGTACCTATTTAATTGAGAAATTAAATATGAGAAATTATGAATTGTTAAAAATCTGTAGATATTTTAACTTAAAATCACGCGATTGTGGCGCTCCATCTAGGGGGATCTTTTGTAAAAATCACTGGTTATCCGGAGACACACAGACATAAAATCTGTTCACACCCATTTAGGCTAAGAACTAATACAACTAGAAGTACCCATATTATGTGTGAGCGTGACGGCAATAGGGAAAATTCTATGTGAAGAAAAAGGAGAACCTATTTTTCTTCCGTCCCTTTCAGCGTGGCTGGTTTATTTGTTTGTCACAAGTTCAAACTATGGTTCAAATGATTTCTTTGTGACAAATATACCATCATTATCTTATATTTTTTAAGATTTTAAGTGCTTTCAGGGAATAATTAATGGTTTATGTGTACTCATAGTGGTAGTGAAATGGTAGGATGTGCAGTTTTGGGCTGTAAAAGCCGTAGTGAACAACATTAGGAGAAACTATTGCTGTCGCATAGGCGGGCACGCAGTAGTGAACCACCTGCATTTAGGCATACATCCAGACACAAACTGTCACGTTTATAATGTTAGTAAAATTTTGCAATGATTATTATAGAACCTTTTATCTGTGTTATAGATAATCATAGGCGGATTTAGGGAGGGGGGGCAAGGGGCCAAGCCGCCCCCCCCCCCCCCCGAGTCATTAAGCAAGCTGCTCGCGCACATATTATAAAGGATGTTTAAGCTTTAGGGGGGGGGGGGGGCAGGGGGCCAAGGTACCCCCAGAAGCATTGTAGAGTTACGAATTTCGCACATATTTCTGAAATAATTTTTTTTTTTAGACGCTCGCAGCTAGCTGCTCGCGCACTTATTGTAATGGATGTTTAAACTTCCTAACCGCTCAGAGCGAGCTAAACATACACTTTTCGTAATAAAAATTATAATATTTTTGCCCGTCTGCACCTTGCCCCCCCCCCCCCCCCCAAACCAAATCCTGGATCCGCCTATGATTTTAGGTATACACCTCAGTGGTAGAGTCCTTCTCACGAATGAGGTCCCGCGGAATTTTGCGGAACTAAATTACATTTTTTCGATAAATTCTGGACTTCATGCCATAAATAATTTTTCACCACTCTCGCACGAAAATAGTGTCTTTGGTCATCGATTTCAGTGAGCAAAAGCCGTTTTTGCTCTCTAGAGAGGCAAAGTGATTTGAATTTCGAACACAATTTTATTGGCTATGAAGAAGTTGGTGTGTTCTGAAACTTATTTGTGTACAATTTTTATTTAACTGAGATGCACATAATTTTTAATGTTATTTATTGAATTTTAACTTTATAAATTGTATTTTTTCAATAATATTTTAAATAAAATACTATTATAGAATAATAAGTCGTAAGTGAGTTTTTTTTTTTTAAATATTATTACAATTTGTTTTTCATAAATATGTCACACACACAAATTTCGAACGCAACTCTTTTAATAAAAATAAAAAAATACAAAATGGCGGGATGTAGAAGTTTAGAGTTTACAGTCAAATGGAGAATGCGTTGTGACGTCATCGATAAATGCCATCTTTGTCTCTCTCTTTTGTATGAGGTAAGTGAGATGGCACTTATAGTTGTCATTTTTCTTGCGACAGTGGTGTTCACAACACATTTTCCATTTGGTTCTAAACCTCTTGGTAAAGATTCAACTAAATATTTTCAACTTAAGTTGTAAACTTTTGCAAATTTCTATTTGTGATCTAATAGTCTGTTTAATTACAAAGAAATGAGTGACCCCAGTGATGAAGGTAGTTGTCTTACGCCAAAAAAGTTGAAAGAACAAGTTTCGAATGCCGAGTTCAGCTATTTGCCTGAAAAATCTAAAGTGAAATATGTAAAGGCGTACGAATCCTTCAATAATTGGCGCCTCTCAAAAAATGCAAAAACATATTCCGAGACCGTGATACTATCATATTTCATGGAACTATCTAAAACAAGAAAATCCAGTACATTATGGAGCATTTTTTCTATGATAAAAGCTGTCTTGGAAAACGAAACGTGACCTTGAAATAGAAAAATTTCTGAATGAAGCACCAGACAGTAAATACCTCGCTTTAAAAGTAAGTAAATTGATACAAAAGCTAATTTATTTCAAAGAAAACCTATCTAACTGTACCTATCTAAAAATAAGTAAACTAAATTATTGTTATTTTTTACAGGTTGTATTAATTATTGGCATAAATGGTGCGTGCCGCTCAAATGAATTGTTGAATCTTAAGGTAAACGACGTTGAAAAGCATTCGGACAAATTAATATTAGTAAAATTATTGAATACAAAGACTAAAATCGACAGATCATTCGTCATTAGTGAAGAATATGTGAATGTGGTGGACAAGTATACGGCATTACGACCCGCTAATACAAAAACTTCAAGATTTTTCTTACATTATGATAATGGAAAAAGTAAAAAACAGCCCATAGGCATCAATAAAATCGGTGATATGCCAAAAACGATTGCTAAATTTCTTCAGCTTCCGGACTCCCATCTTTACACTGGGCATTGCCTGAGGCGGACGTCAGCAACACTCTTAGCTGACTCAGGCGCTGATATTACAGTTCTTAAACGCCATGGTGGCTAGAAGTGTAACAAGATTGCAGAAGGATACATCGAAGATTCTAAAGTTATTTAATATGCTAACTTTTAAAATTTGCGATAGTGGCGCCCCGCAAAAAGAACTCCTTTTGTGAAAAGCACTCTACCTATCAGTCACAGTTCCCGATTGAGCAGAAATTTTGCATACCGGGAATCGGATGACAATGCAATAATTTTATGACATGGAAGTGATCTGAAGTCTGATGATGGAGCTGAAAGGTGAAATTTGATAGATATATTATAATAAATAGTTTGAGTACGTAGGTATATGATAGTTTCATTTCAGAAAATTTCATTTTAGTTTTTTTTATACAACGATGTAAGAAGATGAGCAAGATGCTCTCCTGATGGTAAGAGATAACGCTGGGATTTAACGAAGGTTAAATTCTGGGTGCACTGCTGAGTCATAAAATGTTAAGATTCTTCAGCCCAGTAATTTCACTAGCCACAGTGCCCTCCTACCGAAGCACAGTAATGTCTGCACATCACTGTTCAGGCGGCAGAATAACTGACACTGTTGGGGTACTAGCCGATCTCCTGCAGAGGAAGTCTACCCACGGTAAAGAGATCACCATTAAATGACGCGGAAAAAAGTCAAGAGTAACTGTACGGAATCAAGCTGTTATTATTCGGTATTTTTATTAGTTTTTCTGATTTAAATGATAATTTGATATATTTTTGTTTACTGTATTTAATCTTGATGTACTATATGTGTAAGTGGTCATTTATTGCCGTTCTAATTTGTACTGTGGTATAGGTATAACGATAGTTCTGGGACTTATCCCAGGACGTCTCTGAAATCTAAGTATTATTCACAAAAAATGTTTCATAATATTATTTACTAGCTTATGCTCGCGGCTTTGCCCGCACGGCAAAATCCTTTCTTAGCAGTGGTCTACGTCATGAAACCTTTCTATGTTCCAAATTTCAACCCAATCCATCTAGCGGTTGAGGCTGTACGTTATACAGATACATCAGTCACTAGCTTATTCTCATGGCTTTGCCCGCATGGACGGGTTACGTTTCATAATACCTACGGTCGTTTCAACTACGGTCGATATAACTACGGTCGATTCGCATAAGTTCATTTCACATATTGGACGACTCGCTTACAGTGCAACTCGCCTGCGGTTGATTAAACTATGGGCATGTGAACTAATGGGCGATTCGGCCAATGTTCATTTGATATATTGGTTAATTCAACTATGGACGACTCACCTACGGTTTATAAATTCTTTGCTACGCGTGTTTTTAGTACAGTATTCAGGGCAAACCGAAATCTGTTGGTTAGGTTAGGTTTGAACAGTGACCACAATGCGCGAGCCGAGCGAGCGAAGCGAGCGTGCCGCGGCAGCGGCCGGCGAAGCGCCAGATATTTTTCTTATTACTGAATTATTTATCCTGTGTCATGGCATCTTCAGGCATTTTGGCATCTTCTTTCATCTACCTCATCATGGCAAAGTGGCATAATAAAAACAACACGTTTCTGAATTCTGTACTATAAACAAGTATTTTTTAGCTGTCATACCTGACTAGCAGCCGGAAACGTGGTCTAAAAATACGTGAACGGTCCGTTAGTTCGGTCAAAAATAGGCAAATCGTCCAATAGTTTAATCAACCATAGCTCAATCGACCGTAGCTGAGTTAACCGTAGGCGAATCGTCCAATATTGATTTCAACCAATAGTTATTATGAACGTAGGCGAAACGTCCAATAGACATTTTGAATAGTAGGTGATTCGATCGTAGTTACATATTGGCAAGGTTTGCCAGCCTTTACTAATTCTACGCCCATTAAGTCGCAGAAAACCCGTGAATTGAATCCCTCTTTTCCGTGGAATTGGAAATCGAATTAAATGGTCTGTATCAAATTCATTAATATATGAATAATTTACTGTCACGCGCTACGAAGTGCGCGCGGGTCAGCTAGTTGAAAATAAGAATGTTGAAAACTTTATTATTCACTTAATACCTACTTACTTTATTATTATCTACTTAATAGCTGCGCCCAGCGGTTTTACCCGCTGTACTGTATGTAGCCTATGTGTTATTACAGGGCACAGGGTCTAAGCTCCCTATACTCTATACCCAATTTCACACTCTCTCAATCGGTCCACCCGTTTAGGCGTGGTTTAGTGTGTATAAATAAATAGCTATATATATATATAATAAAAAGCTAGTAAAATTACTGGGCTAAAGAGTCTTAACATCTTATGACTCTTGAGTAAGAAGCGTTGGTGCAGTGCTCCTAAAATTTCACATCATTGTGAAATCCTAGGTAACACTGTACTGATTATGGGCAGCCGTTATCTCTTAACATCAGGAGAGCATCTTGCTCGTCTTCTACTTAATCACATTAAAAAAAAAAATAGCACTCCGGGAGTGCCGGCAGAAGTGAAAACTTCAATATTAACGTTGTGTTTAATTATAAGTATAAAAATACTATCATTTATGAGGTAGAATACAATGTTTATTTATTGCGCTATCGTACACAAATATGACAATTTATATGTTGTTATTTATTATATTATATCGTTATTTATATATAACATTAAATTTTATCTCTCAGAAAAATCAACTTCCATCCATAATTTCGACGACTTTTACACCATCGTTATTATCAGAATCATCATCGCAAATTTTTACAACTGATACAATTGGTTTATGATAACTTAAGTAAGAAACAAACAGTTTTGATTCGAACCTATTTAAGTGTCTAATAAAAAAAATATAAAATATAAAAATATAAATATAAAATATAAAAAAAAAATATCGGGCGCGCGCTTGTCTAAGCCCCCTCTGCCGCCTAAACAGAGCAGCACACTCAGGCACGGTAGAAAGAGTGGGAGATACTAGTTCCTCTCCCTTCCCCTCGATCTTACGCTTTTTCGATCAGCATCACGTGACCCTGACGCGAGTTTGAAAGTTTTTACCCATACAAAAAAGTGCTCAGCGCCGCTAAAGAAGTTTTCACTTCAAAAAAAAAATAGTTAAGTTTGATACTTCTTTACAAGTAACAAACATACACACTCACTCACAAACTATCGCATTTATAATATTAGTGTGAAGCTGCTCGGTAAACAACTAAAATGTATCTACATTACTAAACAAATAAACATTTATGTATTTACCTAACGTTAAACCAAACAATAAAAAACGTTTAACTGTTAAACTCATTGAACTTTTTTATCTGACGGAAATGAGTTAACCTTACTTATTTGGTGATAAGTTAACGGTAATTAAGTTTTAATTAGTCGATTAAAATAACTTTTCAAAGACGTAAGAAATTATCCGGCCAGCAATTACTAAAAAATCCAGAAACCGTAAGGCACTTATTAGAAGGCTGATTTGTTCAAAATGACACAAATTAAGTAGGAATGCCATTTTGGTTGAAATATTACCCTGATAGTTTTTAACTTTCATAATATTATTTACAGGCTCTTTTAAATTAAGTAATAAGTTACTTTCGCATTTATAATAAAAGTATTAGTAGGATAAAGTAAATATTGTCGGACAATAAATAAAGTTACAATACTTACTAATTTATTTCGGACAATTACGTTGCCTTCATCAGGAGCTTACGCCTCGAGATCACGACGCTCGCGCTGACTACACTTCATAATATTTGCTAATAGGCTTTTCCAACCTATCTAGGAGTTCTAAGAATTCAGTGATTTTCCTTTTTAAAAGGAACTAGTCATTTCTCAGAGTTTTTCTTTAGATTTCTTAGTGTTTCGTCACCTAGTTTTTTTCAAGTCTAGTCAAAAGTAGAATACGAACCAATTTCTATTTATTCTCTTCAAAAATGGGTCAACAGTCTGGGACACTCGTTTCTAAGATTTCTGTCTGTCTATATATTATAATGTACAGTTTGTAATTTCGTCGTCCCCATCGAATAAAATTAAAAGTTCTGGTTTCTGGAACAAATGTTACTAACGAAAAATAGTTTTTTTGAAGTGAAAACTTCTTTAGCGGCGCTGAGCACTTTTTTGTATGGGTAAAAACTTTCAAACTCGCGTCAGGGTCACGTGATGCTGATCGAAAAAGCGTAAGATCGAGGGGAAGGGAGAGGAACTAGTATCTCCCACTCTTTCTACCGTGCCTGAGTGTGCTGCTCTGTTTAGGCGGCACAGGGGGCTTAGACAAGCGCGCGCCCGATATTTTCTTTTATATTTATATTTTTTTTATTAGACAATTAAATAGGTTCAAATCAAAACTGTTTGTTTCTTACTTAAGTTATCATAAACCAATTGTATCAGTTGTAAAAAATTGCGATGATGATTCTGATAATAATGATGGTGTAAAAGTCGTCGAAATTATGGATGGAAGTTGATTTTTCTGAGAGATAAAATTTAATGTTATATATAAATAACGATATAATATTATAAATAATAACATATAAATTGTCATATTTGTGTACGATAGCGCAATAAATAAACATTGTATTCTGACTTATAAATGATAGTATTTTCATACTTATAATTAAACACAACGTTAATATTGAAGTTTTCACTTCTGCCGGCACTCCCGGAGTGCTACCTTTTTTTTTATTTTTCCTTTATAGTTCAGTTTTTCCAGTTATCCGTTTATTCGCCGGGGACGACGAATAAGTCACAAAGTCTTAATAATTATATTCAGAAGTTTTCGGGATGATTTATTATGTTGGTCAATAAAATTATATTTGAACTTTGTTTTGTTACATTTTTTTATTAAGATTACCTATCTATTACTAGGAGGAAAATAAAATAATCTGTGTTGTCAGGGAAGGGGAGAAGAACCACGCTGACAAACACGGTTCAAACCTTAAGTTTGAAAACTATGCAATTTTTTCAAATTTTGCATTAGAAAAGTCATAAAGCTTGCTGCAAGGTACTGTTAGGATTTCAATGGGGATGGGCTTTTAGTCTTTAGCCCCTACGTGTATCCGCCACTGTCTGATAATAATACAAATACATGTGTAATATTATAGTTAGTAGTTCGGTTAGTAAACCGTATGTTATTGGTAGCTGGAGATATAGTTGATTAACTCAAAGTATAAACACCGTTGTTAAACACTATTGTTTAGGCCTTAGATAATAGTGGTACGACATATCCATACAATATGCGTTGGTAATTTACTTACGTAGAACATAATACATATTGTGTGTATGTACTCGGAAGTGGGTACTACGAGTAGTACCCACTACGAAACTAAACTAAGACCTTATTATGTACCTAATTCTAAGGAAGCAAATAAAGTATTGAGGACCTTTTTCCCCCGGGGATATGCTTTACGCATACCACCCTGAGCTGTTGTAATGCTAGTCACAGTGTGGTTATGTGGGACTTGGGACCCCCCGCCGAAGATACCGGCGGATATACCCACTACCCACTAAAACGCCGGGGTCCTTCCAGCCGCTGTTCAGCGGGGACGACGGAGATAAGTACGCTCTCGCAGAACTGGATGCAAGGCTCTGTAGACTGGATGCAAGGCTCTGCCGATTCCCAGACCTCCGTCACAAAGACGTTGCGGGAGTGCCGCCGGGTTGTTTTACTGGGTATACCCGTGCAGTCGCTCTGCACGGGGAGTCCCACATAACCCTCCCATACCCCCGGTGGGAGGGTATGCGTAACGCATTTTTTCCCCGCGGTACCCAAAAAAATAAGTACGCTCTCGCATTCTTCTCCTTCGTCACGGCGACATCTGCGTCCAGTTACTACACGTAGTACCTACTACCTACCTACTCGTATGTGTTAAAAGTTGAACATAATGTATAGAGAAGGTACATCAAATTAACTGTACGATAGATTTATCCCGTTTTCAAGGTTATATTTGCTACCATCTACGAGCGGCTGCATCGTCGTTTGAGATCAGGCGAGATCGTGGTCAAACGCTAACCTATAATGCATTTTTTTTAAAACTCTAGTAAATACTAGATAAAATCATAAAGCTTTCTTTAGCCATAACTATTAGATTTTATAACTTTTAATAGTTATTTGTTATACAAGAGTGCAAAGTTGCTTTTTTACCGCGTGCTCAGTTTGTATGACCGAGCTAGCGAGGGATTCTAAAATTAAATCACGAGCGTAGCGAGTGATTTATTAATTAGAATCCTGAGCGTTAGCGAGGGAATCAAAAGAGCACAAGGTCAAAAATCTTTGCACTCGAGTGTGACACATAATTTTTCATCCCCCCTCAGCGAGGAAATAACTCAATGCTAAAAGTTTTTTTTTTAATTATTCTCACCATGGATGCGCACAGTGTTGCCAGTGCACTCTCTTCAAAAATAACGAGTATTAAATTTTAATTTACGTAGGTACGCTTACTTAGAGTCCTTTTCACGAAAGAGGTCCCACGGAATTTAGCGGAACTAATTTTTTATTCTATTATTATTGGACTTCATATTTTAAATCATTTTTATTTGTTACATAAAATAAATACCTTTTTGATTAAGAAATTAAATATGAGAAATTATGAGGCGTTAAAAAGTTAGAGGTATTTAAACTTTTAAAATGTGCAATAGTGGCGTCCCGCAAAAAGGTCTCCTTTCGTGAAAAGCACTCTACCTATTCGTTTTAGTGATTATTTTCTCATTTTAAGTTTATTACAGTGAGAAATCGTTAATAAAAAAGTTACTAAAAAGTACCTAATACTTAGAAAAAATCTTGCTACTAACTAGATAAAGTTATAAAAAATTGGCTTATTCTATTAACTCTGCTAAATTAACTCAACTATTATTTACTATTACAGTACTATATAATTCATTAAAAACATTATTGCCTCGAAATGTAACTTATATCTAAACAACTAACGTAAATATAGTTCAAAAGAAACGTAATATGTTACAAAAGTAACTTATTGGCAAGGCTGATAGTGCGCCCAAACTAAAGAGGTTCTTACTCCGAGTTTTTAACAAATTTAAAAAAGTTGTACGCTTATTTCGATACCATAGAGGTGGAAGTAAATAGGTTTAATTATGTTTTTGTCTCTAGAGGGTAAAGTAAATTTGAATTTCTCTAGAGGATAATATAGACTTTTCCAGTCAGATATCGATGAGTAAAACTACACTTTCCGAGATAGTGGGATGAAAAAGTAATTTTCCGCTGGTATCACAGCAGGTATTTATATTGATGCGGGTAGTTAATTTATTCGCAAGATAATAGCTTATTTAATGCCATTATTGCCACTTCCTCCGCCATTCATCGGCAGTGTGGTATTTCCGTTCGGCCGTTGATATTTTACTATGTCACCTTTACCTACATACATACATGCTTTTTGGTTAAAAGTAGGTTAGTCACTTGATTTACTTATTAATTAAAGTTAACAGGTATTATAATAACCATTTTCAAGTCTCTTAGTAATACTTTAGTTTCAATGTAAAAAATTAAACTAGGGATACATTTTCTCGTTATTACTGATTGATTTTCCTATTCGTACCCCTTGCTGGATTAAATTCTGTAAGATGATTTATTTTGCATTATATATAGGTACCTATTCATATTTGTTGATAGCTTAGACTCACACATTTAACTGTCCTTCGTTTAAATCCCATTTCTTAACCACGAAAGATGAACTTTCCTTTGTCCTCTAATTAGTAAATTTAACCCCTTTCTAACCAATAATATTCTCGATTTATGCACATTAAATCAAGTTTATTTGAATCAAGCTGTTTATTTTCATTAGTAAATCAGTGGGGCCCATAAAATGACGGCTGTGTTCTCGAATAATGTCAGCATGCGCTCAATTTTACACCCGACCCGTTATCCTTTGATTCACAGTCTAACTATTATAGTAATAAGAACAGATACCACAGTCTAATATAGAACTGACGTCGAGTAATTAGTAATTTGCCTATTAAAGGTACATATCTATCCGTAATCCGCATCGACCGCGCCGAATGATTCGAATTTTGAATTCTTATTATGAAATCTTATGAAACCTCGCACACTTGTCTGAGTCGAATCGTCCGAATCGGAAGAAGATTTCCTATACAAAAATTATTTCGGCGCGTTTGATGCGGATAGATATGCGTCCACCAATAATACAGAATACGTTTTCTAAACTCTGCAAATCTAATTGACATTGCAGCAAAGTAATTTTCCATATTAACTGAGCGAGTTTCCCATTTCTTTTGTCCTTTCTCTTAAAGATACTTTTGTGGGGTCATAAATTAAACTACTTTGTAGGTACATACAGGATTTTCTTTTATACTGACCCCATTAAAATCTTACCGAAATCGGTTGAGCGATTGCCCGCGCTTATTGCTGGCGAAATAGAAGTAGATTTATTTATTTTTTCATTTACTTGTGATTTAAAAGTACCTAATTGATTTTCTACACCTTAGAATAGGTAGGTACCTATAAATTATTGATCTTTGTTTCACTTCTGTTTTGGTGCGCGGTGTCTACTTTTATTATTACAGTAATCCATACCCTTGATTATATATCGTACGTAGGTACAGTTATACTTCTTATCTGGGAGATATATTTTATGATCCTTACTCGATGTGAGATCATAACATATCTCAAGTTATACGCCTTATTTGACGTATTTCACTGTATGTTATATTTAAACAATCATTACTTATAAGTATTCTGTTTCGTAAATTGGGTAGGTACCTAATAATTAATAATATGAAATTTCAGAAACGTAGATAGTCTGAATTCGAGTACCTACGCTTCTTCGTACCTGGCTCCTTGGTCTTCTTGGTTCCTGGTGGGTTAATTGGTATATTTTTTATAAATATTATTTATTTATTTTATTATTCAGCACAACGCTAGGACTAACTAAATGCTATAATAGCATTTTCTACCAGTTGTCTAAATATCACTTTTTAGAAATTAGAAACAGTAAAACTACTTATTTCTACCAAAGCCAAGCTTTTAGTTTTAGATGGCAAGATCTTCGCAATCAAAGATCGGCATATACCTAATACTTAATACCCACCTATTTGTCGAACTCCCCAAATTACGTATTCTATGTATGTCTGTATGTAAATAGTTTATTTAGGGCCCTTCTTTCAGTAAAGCAGGTCAAGCTAACAGAATACCCCGGGGGAGTAAAGGGCAACGTGGCGCCTCTTCGGCCGGGTTATAAGGGCACTCAATTGGTACCCTTTATATAGGTCACTGTATCGTTTTACACCTTTTGTGATGGCAGTTTTTATTTTTTAGACCCAAACCGTGTTATTACCGGACTTCGCAGGTAGTGAATGTCATTAAAGCATGTCATTGCCATGATTTAGTTCTGAGTTCAGAGGGCCTATTAGCTATTGCCAAACGACATGTAAATCACTAGAATCCATAGACAAAACTGCGTACATTACTTGTTTAAACCTCCTCATTACCTCCTCATTTTGTCATTGTTTAATGTACCTACTTATAATTTTCCTAAGTAAGTTTTATCCTTAGTTTTACTAACTCGAGACTTGTTTCATGTTTGTAAGCTTGAGTCAATGTATATTATAATCTATATTGTACACATACTTTGAGTTGCAATCCAGGTCAGATCAATCTTATTTTTGTATATCTTCTTTATGATTGTAATTTGTTTTGTGTACTTAATAAATAAATAAATAAATTAATAAGAGTAAAATAACAAACGCAGCAATATACATTGAAGTCATCAATCGTAGTGGGTGAGTATTAGCCAATAGGCCCTCATCGTAAGTCCACGTTTTGTTAGAACACGGACAGAGTTTAAGAGGCACAAAACGACGGACGCTGTGTATGTCATTAAAAGTTGTCTTGTTAGGAAATTTTTCCCGACAAATCCGTGAGCCCTCATTTTCTTTTTGATTTCTGGGGGTTGTTTAAAGTTTTATGCGCTGAAATATGATTCAGGAAATATTTAGCCTGCCTAATATTATAAAATACTGCTCTTTTACTACTTACATCGCTTCTACAATAATTCTATCTGATTCGTACTAACGATTCGACTGTTATTCGTGGACCGATAAGTAAGCTATATGAAGTAGTCATTTGATAGATTCGAATCGGGCTCGTACCTACCTATTGGTTGTAATTTGTAATACGGGAGCGTGCTTACATTTAACTTACACTAAAATTTCACATTAGATCAACGCTAAGAAACCTACCTATTTATACTATACATAGAGAAAGACTTATAGGTACGTACACTATACTTATACTATACTGTACGATCCCTCTTGTCAAAATTCAAAATACACAAACGACAAACACACCTAGCCCCAGAATCAGAGGAATTGAACAGCTGAACGAAATAAATTGCAAAACCAGGCTTCACGTATGTACTATGAACAGTAGAGTTGTAACAAAGGGCAGGATGTGCGGTCTGAGCATCCGGGCCGAGGATGGTGTCGGGTGGCAGTGGCCAGTGACCACCGCTTGTGCTTGTAGCCATCGGACCATGGTGTAAGACTCGTCATCAGGGTATTGTTGAAAATGATGGAATTTTTCGCAGTAAATAACGAGACTTTATGTTCGCATTGACTCAAAAAATACATAGGTGTGTAGATTTAAATAAAATAGAGTGATCTTTTCAAAGGGTATCTTTTGAGGTATTGTTCGGCAGTAGTCATAGATTTGTGAAACATTTATGTGCTAGAACGTTCATCCCAAGGTCATTCCAGTTCATTTTCATTGGCATATCTAACCCTCTGTGCCTATATACCTACCTATATGGGGTTTTTCGTCGAAGTACTTAGGGTATGAGCTATCTGCACACCCAATTTCATTTAAATCGACTCCATCATAAATGTATAATAACATTGTTTATTGTATTGTTTCAGTTGTGGTGGACGTGGACGACAGGCCAGTCTGCGTGGAAATCTGTGATACTGCTGGACAGGTGAGCATACCAACCTACCTCTTAATAATAAATGAAACTTGACTGTTATCGTTGGTTTCGTGGTAAGTTACCATTAAATAGTAGTCTAGTAGTTCAGGTCAAAACTGCGTCACCAAGCGGTCATTATGGACATGTTTTGACGGATTGAACGCGTCTACTTGCCCGAAAACGCTTCGGCGACACCACAGCCGGCCAAGCACAGACGCTGCGTAGACTTGTCTTGCTGTCAAGTCAACTGTCATCCCATACATTCACAAAAGTACAATGTATGGGATGGCAGTTCTACTCTTGAAGTTTCGTCGGGATCCCGTGTGTCATGCTACGGCCACTGGTGTTGCAGGCGTAAGCGAAAGCAACCGCTTACCGTCAGGCTGGCAAAGACTGCAAGGCTAGTTCATTCTTAAGTAAAACTCTCTTTAACGTATTTTGAGCTTTTGCAAAAAAGGCTCCCCGGTACCGTACATCTACAGAGCACGTATGCCCCCCCTATCACAATAACCAAAACTATAAAACGCAGGTAGAGAAACTGTGGGAACACCATTGTTGATGTTCGCAACCAAGCAATAAATA
This sequence comes from Hemithea aestivaria, assembly GCA_947507615.1. Taxonomy (NCBI): domain Eukaryota; kingdom Metazoa; phylum Arthropoda; class Insecta; order Lepidoptera; family Geometridae; genus Hemithea; species Hemithea aestivaria. The sequence continues at coordinate 15,639,724 of OX382325.1, read as the reverse complement.
GGAATAGGAACGGCCGTGCTCTAGAAATCTGAGAAAACTTTTTGAATGCAGTGCAAACGACGTTAACCGGTTTTTAGCTGGGGCTACTTCGAGCTAATGTTCGCGTGTATGTCAAATTTTTAAACAAAAAGTGTTTATGACGATTTTTTGAGAATGTAACAATTCGTGTTAACACTAGCACAACACGTTCGTTGCGCTAAATATTTACTGGAATGACAGTGGTGGAAAAACGAATAATAGGTAACTCGTAATTTAATTACATTTTTAGCATCAGTCACAAGCTATTGGGGTTTGTCTAGGCACACTGTTACCAGACTTTGACGGCCAATCTAATATTCTATTCAATCAGAGTTCGCATCAAATCTGGCGTGATGAGAGCGCCATACTGCATCGTGCACGTGCTTTTATTGTGTCATTATAAATGTTCTCTTACCTTGCTTCTATGGGAAGGGACGCCGCAGGTGGTGCACGTGGGAAATGCACCTTTGCCTGGTACATATATATAGGTACCACAGATCATAAAGCTAGAGATGGAAGCTAAAATGAGGTAACAGTCGCCAAGTCATATGCCTGAATCAACATAAGCTCGTAGCTCCGCCTCTTTTTCGTGTTCATTCCACGGCCGACATTGACAGCGTGACATTCACATACTTAATGAAAAATCCATACATATAATAAGAATGGAAATTTCTCCCCATTCATTGTGATCCTTTACTAAGGTGAACTGTGAAAATACGCATATGAACAAAACGACGCGAAAAAGTCGCTTGCGCGATCTAATTCGTAAAACATTTTGTCAATTTTTCCTAGGGAAACGTAAAATAAAATAATAAAATAAATAATAATCATTTATATCAGACACATCGCCCCTAATTTACATCAAAAATTCGAAATAAAAGTAATAGAATATAAAGTAAATTCAATTCAAAAAAAAATAGTGCCAAAAACGCTACAGACGCCATCTATCGGTGTGGCTGTAAACTTGTGGTTGACCTTTAGTTTAATTTGGGCTAAATTTGTAAATAGTTTGTGTCACTGGTGTGGTTAAACAACACCACCGATTTGAATAAAATTTTCAATAATACGTTGCAGTTTTCTCTACTTGAACCTTAGTCTTGGTTTTAGTCAAATCGGTTCATAAATAAAAGAGTTATATTAATCTAAAGATTCGCATATAAAATGCTAATAAACAAGAAAGGTAGTCATAGGAACCGCGTAATCAAAAGACAAAACCTCATCGAGTTTGGGCTCATTTGATTCGTCTTGACGAGTACTTTGATACTATATAGTAACCAGGGTCCGAAACGGAGCTGGAAGGTGGCCATAGGAACTCCGTGATTAAAAGAAAAAACCCCATCGAGTTTGGGCTCATTTGATTCGTCTTGACGAGTACTTTGATGCTATATAGTAGCCAAACAAATTAGAATTCATTTAAATTAGTAAATGTAACTTATTTCTCAAATGAATCAGCGCCAGCGGAAAATAATCTAATGTGCGCATGATGCGTGTAAATATCAGTAATAAATATCTTTTTGCTGCTTATTTTTAATTTCTAAAACATGTAAAATCATCTGAAGATAAATAGAAAAATTCATTTACAATTTATAAAATTAAAATAAATTAAATTATTTATTTTTTAAAATTTATTTAAAAGTAAATTATTTTTCATACAAGCTAGCGCCACGGAAAATAATGGAACTAATGTCCTAAGAAAAAGAAATATCGTTTATTCTGCAAACAGTTTTAGAAAAGAAGTCCCGCGTAACCTAGCGGAAGTAAATAATAGATTTATAATTACTGTGAATACTTCATTTATTATATATTTTTTATTTGTTAGATTAATTAAATATTATGTACCTATTTAATTGAGAAATTAAATATGAGAAATTATGAATTGTTAAAAATCTGTAGATATTTTAACTTAAAATCACGCGATTGTGGCGCTCCATCTAGGGGGATCTTTTGTAAAAATCACTGGTTATCCGGAGACACACAGACATAAAATCTGTTCACACCCATTTAGGCATACATCCAGACACAAACTTTCACGTTTATAATGTTAGTAAAATTTTGCAATGATTATTATAGAACCTTTTATCTGTGTTATAGATAATCATAGGCGGATTTAGGGAGGGGGGGCAAGGGGCCAAGCCGCCCCCCCCCCCCCCGAGTCATTAAGCAAGCTGCTCGCGCACATATTATAAAGGATGTTTAAGCTTTAGGGGGGGGGGGGGGGGGGCAGGGGGCCAAGGTACCCCCAGAAGCATTGTAGAGTTACGAATTTCGCACATATTTCTGAAATAAATTTTTTTTTTCGGCGCTCGCAGCTAGCTGCTCGCGCACTTATTGTAATGGATGTTTAAACTTCCTAACCGCTCAGAGCGAGCTAAACATACACTTTTCGTAATAAAAATTATAAAATTTTTGCCCGTCTGCACCTTGCCCCCCCCCCCCCCCCCCCCCCCAAACCAAATCCTGGATCCGCCTATGATTTTAGGTATACACCTCAGTGGTAGAGTCCTTCTCACGAATGAGGTCCCGCGGAATTTTGCGGAACTAAATTACATTTTTTCGATAAATTCTGGACTTCATGCCATAAATAATTTTTCACCACTCTCGCACGAAAATAGTGTCTTTGGTCATCGATTTCAGTGAGCAAAAGCCGTTTTTGCTCTCTAGAGAGTAGAGAGGCAAAGTGATTTGAATTTCGAACACAATTTTATTGGCTATGAAGAAGTTGGTGTGTTCTGAAACTTATTTGTGTACAATTTTTATTTAACTGAGATGCACATAATTTTTAATGTTATTTATTGAATTTTAACTTTATAAATTGTATTTTTTCAATAATATTTTAAATAAAATACTATTATAGAATAATAAGTCGTAAGTGAGTTTTTTTTTTTTTAAATATTATTACAATTTGTTTTTCATAAATATGTCACACACACAAATTTCGAACGCAACTCTTTTAATAAAAATAAAAAAATACAAAATGGCGGGATGTAGAAGTTTAGAGTTTACAGTCAAATGGAGAATGCGTTGTGACGTCATCGATAAATGCCATCTTTGTCTCTCTCTTTTGTATGAGGTAAGTGAGATGGCACTTATAGTTGTCATTTTTCTTGCGACAGTGGTGTTCACAACACATTTTCCATTTGGTTCTAAACCTCTTGGTAAAGATTCAACTAAATATTTTCAACTTAAGTTGTAAACTTTTGCAAATTTCTATTTGTGATCTAATAGTCTGTTTAATTACAAAGAAATGAGTGACCCCAGTGATGAAGGTAGTTGTCTTACGCCAAAAAAGTTGAAAGAACAAGTTTCGAATGCCGAGTTCAGCTATTTGCCTGAAAAATCTAAAGTGAAATATGTAAAGGCGTACGAATCCTTCAATAATTGGCGCCTCTCAAAAAATGCAAAAACATATTCCGAGACCGTGATACTATCATATTTCATGGAACTATCTAAAACAAGAAAATCCAGTACATTATGGAGCATTTTTTCTATGATAAAAGCTGTCTTGAAAACGAAACGTGACCTTGAAATAGAAAAATTTCTGAATGAAGCACCAGACAGTAAATACCTCGCTTTAAAAGTAAGTAAATTGATACAAAAGCTAATTTATTTCAAAGAAAACCTATCTAACTGTACCTATCTAAAAATAAGTAAACTAAATTATTGTTATTTTTTACAGGTTGTATTAATTATTGGCATAAATGGTGCGTGCCGCTCAAATGAATTGTTGAATCTTAAGGTAAACGACGTTGAAAAGCATTCGGACAAATTAATATTAGTAAAATTATTGAATACAAAGACTAAAATCGACAGATCATTCGTCATTAGTGAAGAATATGTGAATGTGGTGGACAAGTATATGGCATTACGACCCGCTAATACAAAAACTTCAAGATTTTTCTTACATTATGATAATGGAAAAAGTAAAAAACAGCCCATAGGCATCAATAAAATCGGTGATATGCCAAAAACGATTGCTAAATTTCTTCAGCTTCCGGACTCCCATCTTTACACTGGGCATTGCCTGAGGCGGACGTCAGCAACACTCTTAGCTGACTCAGGCGCTGATATTACAGTTCTTAAACGCCATGGTGGCTAGAAGTGTAACAAGATTGCAGAAGGATACATCGAAGATTCTAAAGTTATTTAATATGCTAACTTTTAAAATTTGCGATAGTGGCGCCCCGCAAAAAGAACTCCTTTTGTGAAAAGCACTCTACCTATCAGTCACAGTTCCCGATTGAGCAGAAATTTTGCATACCGGGAATCGGATGACAATGCAATAATTTTATGACATGGAAGTGATCTGAAGTCTGATGATGGAGCTGAAAGGTGAAATTTGATAGATATATTATAATAAATAGTTTGAGTACGTAGGTATATGATAGTTTCATTTCAGAAAATTTCATTTTAGTTTTTTTTATACAACGATGTAAGAAGATGAGCAAGATGCTCTCCTGATGGTAAGAGATAACGCTGGGATTTAACGAAGGTTAAATTCTGGGTGCACTGCTGAGTCATAAAATGTTAAGATTCTTCAGCCCAGTAATTTCACTAGCCACAGTGCCCTCCTACCGAAGCACAGTAATGTCTGCACATCACTGTTCAGGCGGCAGAATAACTGACACTGTTGGGGTACTAGCCGATCTCCTGCAGAGGAAGTCTACCCACGGTAAAGAGATCACCATTAAATGACGCGGAAAAAAGTCAAGAGTAACTGTACGGAATCAAGCTGTTATTATTCCGTATTTTTATTAGTTTTTCTGATTTAAATGATAATTTGATATATTTTTGTTTACTGTATTTAATCTTGATGTACTATATTATGTGTAAGTGGTAATTTATTGCCGTTCTAATTTGTACTGTGGTATAGGTATAACGATAGTTCTGGGACTTATCCCAGGACGTCTCTGAAATCTAAGTATTATTCACAAAAAATGTTTCATAATATTATTTACTAGCTTATGCTCGCGGCTTTGCCCGCACGGCAAAATCCTTTCTTAGCAGTGGTCTACGTCATGAAACCTTTCTATGTTCCAAATTTCAACCCAATCCATCTAGCGGTTGAGGCTGTACGTTATACAGATACATCAGTCACTAGCTTATTCTCATGGCTTTGCCCGCATGGACGGGTTACGTTTCATAATACCTACGGTCGTTTCAACTACGGTCGATATAACTACGGTCGATTCGCATAAGTTCATTTCACATATTGGACGACTCGCTTACAGTGCAACTCGCCTGCGGTTGATTAAACTATGGGCATGTGAACTAATGGGCGATTCGGCCAATGTTCATTTGATATATTGGTTAATTCAACTATGGACGACTCACCTACGGTTTATAAATTCTTTGCTACGCGTGTTTTTAGTACAGTATTCAGGGCAAACCGAAATCTGTTGGTTAGGTTAGGTTTGAACAGTGACCACAATGCGCGAGCCGAGCGAGCGAAGCGAGCGTGCCGCGGCAGCGGCCGGCGAAGCGCCAGATATTTTTCTTATTACTGAATTATTTATCCTGTGTCATGGCATCTTCAGGCATTTTGGCATCTTCTTTCATCTACCTCATCATGGCAAAGTGGCATAATAAAAACAACACGTTTCTGAATTCTGTACTATAAACAAGTATTTTTTAGCTGTCATACCTGACTAGCAGCCGGAAACGTGGTCTAAAAATACGTGAACGGTCCGTTAGTTCGGTCAAAAATAGGCAAATCGTCCAATAGTTTAATCAACCATAGCTCAATCGACCGTAGCTGAGTTAACCGTAGGCGAATCGTCCAATATTGATTTCAACCAATAGTTATTATGAACGTAGGCGAAACGTCCAATAGACATTTTGAATAGTAGGTGATTCGATCGTAGTTACATATTGGCAAGGTTTGCCAGCCTTTACTAATTCTACGCCCATTAAGTCGCAGAAAACCCGTGAATTGAATCCCTCTTTTCCGTGGAATTGGAAATCGAATTAAATGGTCTGTATCAAATTCATTAATATATGAATAATTTACTGTCACGCGCTACGAAGTGCGCGCGGGTCAGCTAGTAATTAATAAAAATGCCGTATTGTTCAATAAAAAGGCGCAGAAAGACTAGCGCTACATTCAGTTACGCAAAAGACGAAATCTTATTACACAGGCAAGTTATTATTCCGATAATAATCATTGAAAAATGTTTAACATAAAATGCAATATAAAAATGGCCAAGTTTCTTTTCATCTCATTCTTTCTTGGTAAATTTGTATAACATTATCTCGTTCTCTCTTACGCCCGGATAAACTAGTGATAAGACACAAATTTAAATTTACACCACAAATTTTATCGACAAAAATGTTATTGAAATTTTTGAAGTAGGTAGGTATTAGGTATATTAAGGTACCAAAATTATCGGGGTTTAATATTATACAGGGTTACTGGTATTTAATTCATGAATGGTTATTATGAAGCTTATAATAAGAGAAGTGTAAAGAAGCTTTTAAAATACATAATGTTAAATTTGTCACTAATTTAAAAACAAATAATTCGCTATCTAACATTTATTGTTTATTCTTATAGGGTGCGTATTCGCACGCATAATTTTTTAAAATTAGGACTAAAAATTTTATGCGAGCGATGGACCTATTTATATTTTAGTGAAACCATATTAAATGTTTATTCGGGTACTTTGGGAGGTAATAGATATGAGAAAATATTTAAGCTATAATAAAACTTCAATGAAGTTATATTAAAATATCTCTCGTATACAATACAACGAACTTTCTCATTAAACTTAAGAATAACAGTAACTTATATTTTCTTATCGATACGATATAGCGACTTTACCACATCACTAGAAAGTCATGTTATGCCTCTAACTATTACCTAATCTGTGGCGTAACTGTGACGTCACCTTGAACGAACCAATCAAATCTAGCCACTCATCCCCCGCACCCCACCATGTTTTGGTGACTTTGTTTTCATACAAAAAATGACCTAAGCGCGGTATATATCTCTCTTGTATATGATAGGTACATATATACAAGTTTTCTGACGATTTTCATGTCATGGATCAATACTTGCCAATATTTTTACAATATCTCACTAACTACTAGCGTTATGCTGTTTGACTCTAGGTAATATCTTTGCCGTTGTAATAGAGTCCCGTTTTGAACTTTAAAAATGAGCTACGCAAAACGGCTCACTTCAGATTTCAGATAGTTCACAAAATTTTGCTAGATATGCAAATAGATATTAGATAGTCTCTCTTATAGATACTTAGACCCTATGGATATTTTTCTAAATTCTCTTCTCTCTTTTCTTCATATTTGGATAGATCTTTGATAATACTGATCTAGGAGGTACCTGCATAAAGTACCTAGGTGCCTAGTATGAAAGTGAAATGCTACGTGGTTCGTTAACTTTGCAGTAGGTATACAAATAGAAACCACTTAGTTACCTATGTACGTACTTGCATGATAAAATCTTCAGGGAGCAGTGAAACTGTCCCAGCACGATGCAGTGAAATGATCATAACAATTAGCTATCTAATGAATATTAATGACACAGATAAGACGGTTATTGGCTTTGTAAAAAAGCGAAATGATTTCAAGTTCACAGGACCTAAATTTTCATAGGCATAAGGCATAGAGTTGCATCGGCAAAACAGAGATTATGACATTGTAAAAAAACTTATATACCTACCTACCTAAGTGCAGTGGATACAATACAAAATAGTTTTTCTTTTTTGGTTTGTGATAATATTATAAAAAAAAGATCTGAAATATATCTACCTACCTATATTGTTTTGAGTGGGGACGAAAACATTTAACTTTTATATAATAGGTAAGTGCCTACCTACTTATGATGTACGTATGTTACCTTGACAAATATCTAAAAGGAAATTAGCTCTAAAATCTAAAATAGAAAAACAGTGGCCCTGACTTTTTCCTAACTCCAGTAGGTGTATCCTTAGATGGTGACCAAATTTAGCAGGATTATCTCAGGGTGACGGTGTCGAGTGCATTGCAATTGCGTAGAACCCTAGGACCACAGAATTTTAAGTATAGTCAAATAATAGGTAGGTAATAGGTTGATTCTGTAGGAAGACAAGACAAATTTGTAGCAAAACGATAGCGATTCGTAGGTTTTAAAAATATTTTTAGCGGGGTTGCCAGAAGATGCAAAATTAAAAACAATTGAAGAATGTTTGATTTCAAACTGCAATCAGCCTCGCTGCGGACGCTGAGCGATATTCGCAACCACTGGCGCCGGCAGGAGCGAATATCGCTCAGATTTGAACAGGCCTTAAAATATCTAACATTACCTGTTATATTACAAGTCCCGTGCTATAAAGGCCGTGCACTTGCGTAACCGATGTGCTTGTTAAGCAACCAATAACTATGGTGCTTCAATTGTTGCATTGACTTTCACCTATACCTGCCCGTACACCTTTCCAGTGGCTATATTGTAGGGCTTTGCCACCTTGATGCGGTGACTCGATCTTTCAATATTGCGACTTACCCGTAGCCCGTAGAATAAGGTCACATATCTGAAAAATCACGAACAAGTTTATAGTAGGTAGGTATAACTTGTATAAAAATGTTGTCCTAACTTTTTGACTCTGAATGACTCTGGGCAATAATTGGATTTAATATTAACAATTAGTCGATTTTCAAAATTATTGCTAGAAGCAGCGATAATAACTGGCGGGTCCATATTGGCTCGCATAAAATTTTTAGTCCTAATTTAATGTAGCATAACGTTTTCCGGCCTTAACTTCAAAACACCTAAAATATTTAGTTTAAATTATGATTAGGCTAAAAAAAGTTATGCGAAACATTTTCGGCCATACAAAATTAGGATAAAAAAATTATGCGTGTGAATACGCACCCATAACTGGCACTGCTGAGGTACCCACCTATTCGACCTTCCCTTAAAGGAAGATTCCCTATAGAAAATTAGAAAAATAACATGGATTTTTTTATTTAAAGTTTATTTTCTTCGTTTAAGTTAAGTTATTTGTTAAGTATATATTTTTATATGACATTAATTTCTGTTATTCCAGGATTCAATGTCCGACCTCCGCGAGCTAGCCTACCCGGGCACGGACGTGCTCATGCTGTGCTTCTCCGTGGTGCGACCGGAGACGTTCCGCTCCGTCGCCGAGCGGTGGACGCGCGCCGTCGCCGGTGTGCACGCGCCTTTAATACTCGTCGGCACTCAGAGCGACCTGGCGCATGATGCGAGAGTGTTGCATACTTTGAGAGTAAGTAGCTATGTTATTACGGGTATTATTTATTAAACCTTATTATTAGTAATCTCGAAGCTTAAGTCGCTCAGCGAGCTATGGAGGGCTATGCTCGGGGTTTCTCTACCCGATCGAATCAGGTATGAGGAGATCCGTAGACGAACATAGCCCAGCGAATTAGTAAGCGAAAATGGCAATGGGCAGGCCACATAGCACGCAGAGCGGATGGCCGATGGGGTCGGAACGTGCTTGAGTGGAGACCACACGGACTAGCGCAAACGCAGCGTAGGACGTCCACCCACAAGGTAGACGGACGACCTTATAAAGGTCGCGGAAGACGCTGGATCGTGAGTCGTTTCCAACCGGTATGTATGGAAGTCCAAAGAGGCAAGGGGAGGCCTATATTCAGCAGTGGACGTCCTATGGCTGAGATGATGATGATATTAGTCAGTGGTAGTACGAGTAGCCAGATAAAAGCGGAGTTGGGCAGGGCACTTGACAAGGCGGGATGAAAACAGATGGATCAAAGCTGCGAGAATTATGGTACCCAAGGCAAGTACAAAGATCTCGAGGCAGACCACCAGCCCGATGATCAGCGACGATACGGCCAGAGGTGATAGCAGACCAAACCTAGAATGTGGGATGAATCTCTCCCTGGCTTCGCTGATTATCGTGCCGGAACACAGTCGTAATAACTGCTTGGCGACACAACTATGCTTGCTTTTGGTGCAGCTTAAGATTGATCTAACTCAATAATTTATTCTTGTCCAAATGCGTTTGTTCCTCGTAAATGTCGTGCACCGTTCATGACACACAACGATGCCGTATTTAGCAAATAGTGACACATCGACACTTCGTTATTGCTGTTTCCATAATACTGAGAATGGTCACACACAAATTACCTCAATGACATAATACGTGATGTTTTATTATCATTTTAATGCACCTCGCGTTTTCTCGGTAAAGCAGGTATTTTAAACTTTGGTATATTATTTGCTAATTATATTATTATCATAATTAACTCGCAAATAATAAATATATTATAATACTTGGGTTTGGCAAATAACTCCCGTACAATCCCGTAACATAACTTCATAAAGTTTAAAAAAAAAGTTAATTTTCCCGCCAACATTTTCCTGTTTTCTACCCTCACATTAATTATTTTTCATCTTTTTACAGGCTCGTGGGGAGCATGTAGTCACCGAAGCTGACGCAAAAGCGCTAGCAGCTAAAATAAACGCAGTCTACATTGAAACCTCATCGAAAACGAGAAAACAACTAAAGGACGCATTCGACGCCGCCATCTTGGCTGGTTTGCCAGTAATACACACCAAACGACCATTTTGGAAGAAATTGTTATGTTTAAATTAGTAATACTTATATAGGTCAATTATTGTTAATTATAATAAGTTGGATATTGACTCAAGATTAATTAATTATTCTGAAGTTAAATTAATTAATAAAATTAATTATCACAAATCAAAACTATTTGCAAAGTAGGTACCTATTCCTAAAAAATATGTTTTATACTATGTAACACACACACCCACATATAACAATATCTACAAATAAATAAATGTATAGGTACACGCAACTAAACTTTTACATTAAAATTAATTTTTTGATTGTGTATTTCGAATTGTTATTGTATATTTGTTTTTAAGTTAATAAAGTGATAATTATTTGCTATGTATATTTGGCCTAACACTGGGCTGGTCATTCTCTTTTTATCATGTGCCTTATAATACCCACGTGACCAAATTTCGCGAAATACGAATCAAATAACTATGATATTCTTAGTATATTATATTGCCTATTTAATACGTTTAGAGTCTGTCAACAACATAAATTAAGTGAGCGCTAGCATAGGTATTCAGTCTAGGGAGTTTTAATTCATGTCGTAGATGTTTCTTTTAAAACTACACTATAATGACAAACACACACTGACTGTAATTTACCAACGCTAAAGTTTTTTATACTTGGAAAGAACAAATTGTTTTTTTAGGGCAATACTAAAATACTTTTCTTCCATTTTCTACACTTTTGAATTTTTATTCACCGTATTTTATTGTGCTGATAAAATCAAATTATCCTCGTATAATAATGTTTAAATGTAGCTAGGTATTTTATTTTGTACAGGAATTTATTATTGATTATTATTGTTATACGTAGATGTATATAAATGTATGATGTACCTATGCTTATAAAGTTGTTTTGATACTCAACACGAACTGATAATAATTATTAATGAAATAAAATTATTTTCTTGTACATATGCTGGTGTTTTTTTTTTCTGGAATAATTATAATATCTCCTATGCCTGTTAGTAGCAAAGTTATAGATAAGTAGATACCAAATACAGATAGATTTGGTATGTTATTGGTTAAACAGATAGACTCCCGGACAGTTTTACAACATACAGTATTGATTACGGGACTCAAATTTAAATATATTCTTTACATAAGACACAAACATATACAAGAGAGATATATACCCATCGAGATATATAAATAGAGGTCACACGCCAAACTGAAGTATTGTCCCATTTGACATCTAAAGTTATCATAGATGAGAAAAAACAAACAGAACGTACTTATGCCATTTTTTTGCCTACTAAATAAAGGGGAGGCAGCAGTGTTATTCACTTATCCGTGAAAGAACCAAACCGAAAACCAATTTGTCAAATATGTATGAAACGACGTATTATGTTGATACACCTTGACATGTCATGTCACGTCATTTCATACATTTTTGACAATCTAATCGGTTAAATATTTTTTAATTGTTAGATAAAATAAATAACCTATTTAATTTTGTAACTTATTATAAGAAATTATGAATGGTAAAAATGTTAAAGATAGTTTAACTTTAAAAATTCGCGATAGTAGAATTACCGGGGGTAGACTTCCTTTGCAGGAGGTCGTCTAGGTACCCCAACAGTGCCAGTTATTCTACCGCCTGAGCAGTGATGTGCAAACATTACTGTGCTCCGGTAGGAGGGCTCTGTAGCTAGGGAAATTACTGGGCTAAAGAATCTTAACATCTCATGACTCTTGAGTAAGAAGCGTTGGTGCAGTGCTCCTAGAATTTCATATAATTGTGAAATCCTAGGTAACACTGTACTGATTATGGGCAGTCGTTATCTCTTAACATCAGGAGAGCGTCTTGCTCGTCTTCTACTTCATGACATAAAAAAAAAAAAAAAAAATAAGTAGTGCCCCGAAAAAAGGTCTCCTTTTTGAAAATCACTCTAACGAACCTAATATGATATATGGGTACTAAAACAGGTTTATTATGTTTAAACAAGGTGGGAATCAATTACAGTTTTAATGTAAATGTCTGATCTGTGGAAGTTTAATTTGAAAAAAAAAATGTTTTTTCCTATATTTCAACGAAAAACACCGAAATAGATTTAAAAATACGATAAAATAAAATAATGTGTGTGAATGAAAAAATAATCAAATTATATTCAAATCGATTCAATGAAAATAATAATATTAAAATAAATGATTTTTTTTTACATAAGGTTTTACTAACGATTTTACTTTCTCTTAAGCCATCAATAGATAAACTTAAACTAGGCAAGTAAACACACAATGTCACATCTTTATATTTATTCTTTGACAAAACGAGAAAATGTCACAAAATATTAGCCGCTTTGTTTGAATAAAATTGTAAAATGTTTATCTAGTTACTTACCGATGAAAACTTATTACTTTGCACTCGGCGTGTTGCGTGAACAGTTGGTGCAATACCTCAACACATACCCCGGCATATTATTTGTGTTTTTATGGGTTTTTTTTTTGTATCAAATGTGAGCAGAGCTAGCTACTGACGCGCTCAAAAGCAGGTTAGCGACTAATTGCAAGCGGTACATTTTGCGGCAAGTATACCTATGTTTAAAGAGCGCAGTAGGGATGGGTGATGAGTAGGGCTTGTATATACCGCGCTTAGGTCATTTTTTGTATGAAAACAAAGTCACCAAAACATGGTGGGGTGCGGGGGATGGGTGGCTAGATTTGATTGGCTCGTTCAAGGTGACGTCACAGTTACGCCACAGATTAGGTAATAGTTAGAGGCATAACATGACTTTCTAGTGATGTGGTAAAGTCGCTATATCGTATCGATAAGAAATATATGTTATTCTTAAGTTTAATGAGAAAGTTCGTTGTATTGTATACGAGAGATATTTTAATATAACTTCAATTATTGTTTTATTATAGCTTAAATGTTTTCTCATCTCTATTACCTCCCAAAGTACCCGAATAAACATTTTATATGGTTTCACTAAAATATAAATAGGTCCATCGCTCGCATTAAAATTTCAGTCCTAATTTTAAAAAATTATGCGTGCGAATACGCACCCTATAAGAATAAACAATAAATGTTAGATAGCGAATTATTTGTTTTTAAATAGTGACAAATTCAACATTATGTATATTAAAAGCTTTGTTACACTTCTCTTATTATAAGCTTCATAATATCCATTTATGAATTAAATACCAGTAACCCTGTATAATATTAAACCCCGATAATTTTGGTACCTTAATATACCTAATACCTACCTACTTCAAAAATTTCAATAACATTTTTGTCGATAAAATTTGTGGTGTAAATTTAAATTTGTGTCTTATCACTAGTTTATCCGGGCGTAAGAGAGAACGAGATAATGTTATACAAATTTACCAAGAAAGAATGAGACGAAAAGAAACTTGGCCATTTTTATATTGCATTTTATGTTAAACATTTTTCAATGATTATTATCGGAATAATAACTTGCCTGTGTAATAAGATTTCGTCTTTTGCGTAACTGAATGTAGCGCTAGTCTTTCCGCGCCTTTTTATTGAACAATACGGCATTTTTATTAATTATTTTTCATTAAGTATGTGAATGTCACGCTGTCAATGTCGGCCGTGGAATGAACACGAAAAAGAGGCGGAGCTACGAGCTTATGTTGATTCAGGCATATGACTTGGCGACTGTTACCTCATTTTATGCAAATTATAATACGTAATGGCTCGTCCACATATACCGGCCAATGACTCGGCGAGTCGTTGGCCCAACGTTGGCCCGAGCGCACAGATTATATATATGCACTTGGGGCACAGATTATATTATATCAAAAAATAAAGAAAATATAACTTGTTTCAAGTAATTGCTCGCACAAAATGGCTTCAAATGATCCATGATTGATTAATATTCAAAATATAATTTAAGTCGTTAGCTACGGAGCCCAAAATGTATATCAGAAATTTACCGGAAAAGAAACCGTATATGTCCGGAGACATTCGTCCATAGACAAAAATTGTTTGTCCATAGACAAAACACACACTCGGCGAATCATTGGCCGGTATATGTGGACGAGCCATAAGATTTTTCTCATTTTTTAAAATTATGTTATAGAATGGCAAATGCATGTTAGCTGTACTACTGCCATGAAAATTAAGAAAAAAGTATAATCTCTCAAAATGTAATGGCTGTCAACTGTCAATATCAAAAGCTGAATTCTGGTCAATTCAAAAATTTGCAAGCCGCAAGCAAAACGCAAGCAAAACGAGCGCCGAGCAAGTTGGAGGCAGTGCATTGCTGTCAAAAAAATTGGTATTCTTGGAGCCCATCGCATTGCGTCGCAATCGCTCCAGCTCACTAGCGCCTTTAGCAATTTAGCGGCAATTTGGTAACCTATAGTCGGGTCAGTCTATGGGTCCAGTCACAACTCACTCGAGCCACCCGGCACCGCCTCGCCACGTGCGGTTAGTATTCTTTATATGGATTTGTATTGGGCATGCGCTCACTACGTCAACTCCGTAACGCCGCTGGATCGCCAGGGACACAGGGGTTCCGCAGGTGGGAGTTTTTGTGGCCCGGCTCGCGCGTCGAATGTTCACTCCCACTTACACAACATCGCGCCGTATCATGCCCGCCCACCTGAGGCGCCCCAGCCGCGCGCACTGCCGCGCGACATTCTCCCCCCATGGGATGATGAAGACAGAGCCCGGTGAACAACTCGAAGCGGCCGCTGTAACGCGCCCAACATTTTACTCGGCTGACGCTCCAGCGGCCCCCAATGCCGCCTCGGTAAAGGGGAAAACCCATTATCTCACCTCTCCCCTCTGGGGGGAGACCAACGTACCGGATCACCTCGGTCGCAAAGTGTCCGCGCGCGGATGCGGGTGGACCACTTGGTGACAACTCGCTGCTCGCATGCTTGCCCTGCGTTGGTCCCGAGTTGACCACGCGCTACCCGCGAATCACGTTCATCGTATTTGAACTTATTAATTGCTAATATTTACATTTAAATTTTAAATTTGTAAAGCCAACAATCTAAAATGTTCTGAGTGTGAATTTTTCTTTTGTTAATATTAATTTTAAGAATATAATAGGTATTTAATTACATGCTTGACGGTGAGACATGGAGTACTTATTATTATTAAACAATAAGATCTGTAAACATGTAGGCGAATAAAGGATTTGTATTTTTGTATCACGCGGCGTACACTCGTCAATTGCGCTGGGTCCACCCGTCGTCAACGCGTGGACGCCGTGTGATTCGGTGTGATAAGGCGGTGCGGAGTGGCCTGCCGGGTGGGTTAAGTGAGTTGTGACTTGTGACCCTAAAAGGCCACATTTGACATTTCATCAAATTTCCCTTACAGTATGTTCTAAAAATTTTACTAATTTTTTCGAAGTTGTAATGCTCATATATTATGTAAGTATCCATAGGCGGATTTAGGGGGGGGGGGGGGGGGCAGGGGGCCAAGGCCCCCAGAAGCATTGTAGAGTTACGAATTTTGCACATATTCTATGGTAAAGATTTTAAAAAAATTCTCGGCGCTCGCAGCAAGCTGCTCGCGCACTTATTGTAATGGATGTTTAAACTTCCTAACTGCTCAGAGCGAGCTAAACACTAACTTTTCATAGTAAACATTATAATATTTTTTGTCCGTCTGCACCTTGCCCCCCCCCCCCCCCCCCAGAACCAAATCCTGGATCCGCCTATGTAAGTATCTATACTTAAACGTTAAATTGAATCAGTTCTAAGTTCTAAGTATAAGGAACCCCCACAATTTATTGTTGTTTTTTCTCTTTTTTGTGAAAATCTTAATACGATTCACAGAATACATTCTTAAAACTATGCTTTAAATATTTTTTTTTTGTGTGATGAAGTAGAAGACGAGCAAGGCGCTCTCCTGATGTTAAGAGATAACGGCTGCCCATAATCAGTACAGTGTAGTGTATCAGTAATAATATGCAATTCTGGCAATTCGTAATTTTGTAGTGGCGGCCATCTTGGATTTGAAATGTATCATAATGTGTAGTATTCTACTAGTCAAGCCCTTTTATATGATACCCATTTTGCGAGAGTAATGAAAAATATAATATGTAATACGCCTTTTCGTAGCGGCGATTGTATGTCCCATTTCCACCAAACATAGCTAATAATATTTCCGACTAATTCATCTTTCAATAAAAAATAAACCTCCGTTAATCCTCTTGGCTGCGATGTCACAGATAGATACATACACACACAGACAGATAAACACGTTAAACTTATAACACCCCGTCGTTTTTGCGTTGGGGGTAAAAAACTTTAGGCGAATAAATAGAACATCCCATACAAAGTTACGTCAATCGGTTTTTATTTTTAAAACTCTAAAGAGGCTACTCATAGATATAAAAGTAAAAAGTATAGATTTGTGGTTTCTTAAGTTTCCATATAAAAAGAGCCTTACAAAGCGTGGCACGAATCTATAGACAAAATTCTTCATCTGTTTACAAATTGAAAGTACTTGAAGTGTCAGTGACATATTTTCAATGAAAAAAAGTAGATTTTTAATGGAAATCGTCGCTTAAAGTAATAAATAAAATAAAACGTTTTCTTTAACTAATAAAATGCAAAAATGACTACATGCAGTATTAAACAATGCGGTGTAAAAATCCCAAAATAATCCAACATTATTTTTTCATAGGTTAGTAAATATTGTTTTTCTATTTGTAGAATGATTTTAATAATTAATGAATTTCGTGCGTAGTTTATATGTTAAATATCCCTAATCAGATATATAATTCTAGTCTTTATGTCTAGAAAATGTGTATTTTCTTAGTTTAATCGGTATTGTTTGTTTATAAATTGAATAGTGATGTGAAATGTCGATAGTCCGTAATCATTCGATAATCATGTTTTCATCAGGTCTGTCAGGTAGGTATGTAGTATTATATTAAGGTAAGTATATATTATATCACACATATATACATACATACCTGTTGTCGCAACACTTATAAAATACGATCTCTAATTTTTACAGATTTTCAGCTGACAAATCTCTAAAAAGAAAGTGGTTAGACATCGTCGGCGAGGAAAATATAAAAGAAAATATAAAACGCCCACTATGTTCAATGTTCAATGCACTTTTCTGATTCCTCATTTATTAGACTATCTACCAATGTAAAGTTACGTAAAAACGCAGTGCCATTGTCTTCCATTACGGCCGAATTTTTTCAGTCCAATCAGTCCAGCCTACCAAACAACCAGAAATTCATTCGCACTTTTGTATTTATACGATGTTAAGATATAAAAGGTGTTATGACATTATAATTATAAGATGTAACATAATACATTTATTAAATATTATTTTGATACATTTCTTGTTTTATTATCGTTTACAGTTTACGTTATTAAAATTGCAGTCACATATTGGTTCGGCCATTTAAACGTGAATAATTTACAATACATACACAAATTAATCTCGTCATATTTTAAATAATGTAAATTAGGTATTTAAATAAGTAATTAAATATAAGAAATTATAAAGAGTTAATAAGTTATAGATATTTTAATTTTTAAAATGTGCGATAATGGCGTCCCGAGAAAAGGACTCCTTTCGTGAAAAGCACTCTGGGTCAGGCGCGGATCCAGGGGGTCAAGGGACAAGGGGGTCATGACCCCCCCCAAAATCCTAGTCGGAAAAAAAATCCGATCATATGAACTGGTTTTACGCTACTTTCACAGTTAGAATTAGGAAATTTTCTCTAAGCTGCAAGCTTACGTACAAGTTCATAAAACTGTTTCGCTGTTTCAATTTTTTTTTACCAAGCTACTTTTTTTCAGTTCTCGCCTACGAATTATCCGTAGGTTCTCGTAGCAAACTGCACAGTGTCTTTCATATTTGGGATTAGTTGGATTATATTAACTGCTGCAAGCTGTTCGCGCTTTACGTCGTCTTTGCAGCTAAGTCTTTGCGCTCACAGCGAGCTGCACCCGCCCTATAAATATTAATATTTAATTTTCATACTGCTCAGAGCGAGCAAAACTCGGATCATTCATCCTGAAAGATTCAAAATTTTCTCGAGCTGCTCGCGCCTCATTCGTGCTGAAAATTTCAAATTTTTACTCGGCGCTCGCAGCGTACTGCTTGCGCTCTATAAATAAAAATATTTAGTTTCCTTGCCACTCGGAGCAAGCTAAACGCACATCATTCGTGGTGAAAAACTCAAAATTTTCTCGGCGCTCGCAGCGAGCTGCTCGCGCTCTTAAAAATAAGAATATTTTGTTTCCTTGCCTCTCGGAGCAAGCTAAATGCACGTCATACGTGCTGAAAAATTCAAAATTTTCTCGGCGCTCGCAGCGAGCTGCTCGCGCTTTTATAAATAAGAATATTTAGTTTCCTTGCCTCTCGAAACAAGTTAAACGCACATCATACGTGCTGAAAATTTCAAATTTTTCTCGGCGCTCGCAGCGAGCTGCTCGCGCTTTTATAAATATGAATATTTAGTTTCCTTGCCTCTCGGAGCAAGCTAAACGCACATCATTCTTGCTGAAAAATTCAAAATTTTCTCGGTGCTCGCAGCGAGCTGCTCGCGCTTTTATAAATAAAAAAATATTTAGTTTCCATGCCTCTCGAAACAAGCTAAACGCACGTCATACGTGCTGAAAATTTCAATTTTTCTCGGCGCTCGCAGCGAGCTGCTCGCGCTTTTAAAAATAAGAATATTTAGTTTTCTTGCCTCTCGGAGCAAGCTAAACGCACATCATCCGTGCTGAAAAATTCAAAATTTTCTCGGTGCTCGCAGCGAGCTGCTCGCGCTTTTATAAATAAAAAAATATTTAGTTTCCATGCCTCTCGAAACAAGCTAAACGCACGTCATACGTGCTGAAAATTTCAAATTTTTCTCTTAAAAATAAGAATATTTAGTTTTGTTGCCTCTCGGAGCAAGCTAAACGCACATCATCCGTGCTGAAAAATTCAAAATTTTCTTGGTGCTCGCAGCGAGCTGCTCGCGCTTTTTTATAAATAAAAAAATATTTAGTTTCCTTGCCTCTCGGAGCAAGCTAAACGCACATCATTCGTGGTGAAAAATTCAAAATTTTCTCGGTAAAAATGTAAGATTTTCAAGACTACGCTGAAACGAGTCTCCAAAATAAATTCTAGCCGATGACCCCCCCCAAAATTATGGTCTGGATCCGCGCCTGCTCTGGGTACGAACTTTTTGAAGCTAGGTACTTATCCATAGAGTTCTTTGATCTGAGGTTCTATGGGGAATGTGTATATATATCATCTATGGCAGTCGCTTTCAATTTGCAATCAAAAGATCGTAGGGAATTCCAAAACGCATTGCTGCGAGCCTCGAAGTATGGTGCTTTTAATACCAAATTGTTCCGCAAGAGGGCGTGAAAAGAGGTGTCGCAAATTGTTGTTAATGAATACGAAAATGACAGTAATGACAGAAATTTCTGCGCAGAACTAGGCTTACGTTTTGCGGCGCCGACTAACAATTCCCATGTGAATTAGGCCCCTGCTGAATTGGAGTTTTTGGCGGCAAGCCTTGATCATATCATTAGCTCCACGTCTTTTGCTTAATAATCGTGTAGAGTTTGATTGTTAGCGTGTAATAATGGTGGAATATTGCGTGTTAAGTGTTTTTGAATGTGCACAGATGTAGGCAAGTGATATGGTGCTGAAATATGAATTTTGGTGCCCCCTCCAAAACTCCTCCGAACTTTCAGTAAAATTCCACCCATTTTACTGGAAGACTCACGTGACTAGACGAGCTATTAAGCTCACTCTGACTCTGACCTGACTAACTAGCTTATTACTTAAAAAATAACATTTAACTTGACACTGGCAAAACACGAAAGTGGAGACCATAATTTAATATCCCGTGAACATTCACGAATTTTACTCGACACTGGCAAAATGCACATGTTGCCATATTATTAAAAAGAAAAAAAAAGAAAAAGAAAAAAAAGCTGAATTGCAGTCACTGTCAAGTCAACGTTGATGTTTATTTGTGCGCCAAAAATCTCAATCTCAATAATTTGTAATTTTGTTTTTTGCTAGAAAAGTAAATAAGTTGAAGAGAATATTTTAGCAATTATGGCCGAAGAAGAGCATTACGAAGACGTGGACATATCAGACATGATAGATGATACCGAACATTTTCTAGACAGCAACCATCTTCAAATACAGCCACTGCCTGACTCAAACCTTATCATAGAAAACTCTGAAATAGTGCCGGAAGAAAGTCCTGAGGAGAAAAGGCCACAAGTACAGAAGGCAGAAGTCGTTAGATTCACTAGGCTTCCTATGGCGAGGATAAAAAGTATTATGAAAACAGATCCTGATGTTAATGTTATATCGGGCGATGCTGTTTTTATAGTTACTAAAGCAACTGTAAGTTCATATTATTATGTCTCTAAATTAAATCATATCTATGCATGACAACATTATAATGCACCTAAAGGATTAGCTCATCTACAATATTATACCTATTGTAAAAAAAAATAAGTTTATACTTATTCTGGCAAAATATGTGACCTATGCAGATAAAACCTAATAGTGCCTACTATACTATAAAACTAAACCTAATAAGCCTATAGTGGCGAAAATGCTGATGGTATTGCCTTGTAAAACGCAGTTGCTATTGTTTAAATAATAGATAGCTATATTAACAAGTTGAACAGGAAAATCAAAAGAAATATAATGTGTCTACACCTTTTCGTTTCAGGAGCTGTTCTTAGAAACAATAGCAAAAGAAACATACCAGTACACAGCATCTAATAAAAGGAAAACTATAGCCAAGAAAGACTTTGATGTAGTTGTCAATAAGGTGGACTGCCTGTGCTTCTTAGAAGGTGCTATGGACTTTTGATATGTAAGGTAATTTAAAAAAAAAAAATGTGATATAAAAGTAAACTGTAAATCCTAATTTTTTTTAAATTTTAATGTTTCCTGAAGTTAAAAACTACATGAAAAATAAACAAAAATGGCACAACTCACATCTAATATTGTTGAGAATATCTCAACCATGGTTTTGGACAATTACAATGTCCTTCATCAGGAGTTCATACCTGCAGAACGTGACAATCACTGGCAAGCACTCTCGATATTGTCAACAATATTAGACTCGAGTTGTGCCTTTTTTCTTGTTTTTAGTTATGGAGAACACTCGCAATAATTTTAAAAATTTAATGAAAAATAAAATAAATTGAAATTTAAAACATTTTATTTCATGACATTTTATAACAAACAATAGATATAAATTACATTTAATTCTTCATTAGTGATTTAAATTAGCTCTGTCTATTGAACAATATCAGCAGCAACTTCTAACAGATTGCAGCATCAGCGCACAATGTGCTGAAACTGGGATCTTGTTCTTCTGCATCAGTTCCCTGCAACAAGTAGGTATTTTTGTACTATTGTTAGTAAAATCTTTTTGTATATTCGTTTTCCAAGGCAATCTGTCACTTGGAGACAATGAGCTTTGTTTGTAGCTGTTGCAGTATAGCATGTCTTGTAAGGAATGTAACCATTGGCCCATCCTTCTTCAGTCATTTATTTTGTTAGGTCTTGAGAGATTTTTCTTTTGAGTCTTCTAAGAGGTACTCTTGACATCAATGTTTTTGCCAGATCATTTGGGTGACATATCTTAAAAAGACAATCTTAAATAGATTACATAGATGGCACAGCACATTTAACATCTACTGTGCAGCCATAATTTACATATTACAGCAATTTGATTTCAGTCCATAATTTTAAGATGATTCAGATGGCTGTAGTGTGAATGCTACCAAAATTTATTACAACACATTGATTAGAAAACACACCGCTGTATTTTTGAGGTCAGATTGCGAGTGCTGAAAAACGCAAACAATGTATTTTGTCAAAGGATTTTTCCATACAAAATTAATTTCAGGCCCCTGGGATAATCATATAAAATGCCACCACAGCCAATGAGTTAAGGCTATGCCAGATTGTCATTTAAAAAATTCAGAACAAACTCGGATCAACAATGTATAGTGCTCTCACTGAAAATGTCTTACCCTTTCTGCGCTTGACAATCAACGCCCGATGCAACAACATACAAAATGTTTGGCAGCAGTCTCAGGTTGGAGAGGTCCACTGCCTCATCAGCGTCAGACAGGTTTATTATAGCTGCTACTGCAGGCTGGCCCGGCAACAATCTACATGTGAAATATATGGTTAATCCATTTTTAACTTAAATTTGGTTAATCTATATTTCTGTATTAGCTATGTAAAATACCGATTAATCTCATGGATATAAAAGTCGAAGCTATGTTCGACCCTGAGTTTTGGACAATTACAATGTCCTGCATTAGGTTAATGTATTTGGTTAACTAATTTACCTGAAATGTTGTACATGTATATAAGTAACGTAGCCCGAATAAGTTCAGTGACTATTTTTATTTTTCATACTAAAAGGTAAGTAAATGAATTAGTTAAAAATTTTCTTACAAGTTTAGACTCTCAAATACGTAGTAATGTTATTTTTATTTTTATATTTGGTTGATTTAACTTGATTAATTTAAAATTGTAATTGAATTTAATTTATATATTATTTTATTTTGAATTATTGTGTAAATTATGGGCGATGTGTCCGAAATAAATGATTTTTATTTATTTATTTATTTAATAGGATTTAATTCATTATCAATGTTAATTGAGTGATTAATGAAATTAATTACCTAGTAACTACAAGGACATTTTCCGAGAGTGCTCTTGTATCGAAGTCTCCGTAACGCACCGTCGGGGAGTGCTTGATCGACACCACATCCTTGTAGAACTGCAAGAGAGAAGATATTGTTCAATGTTATAATTTTACATATTATGTTAGAATTTCAAAACTCAATAAATGTAAAATGAGAGAAATCTAGTGAAATAAATGAGAAAAATAGCTATTTTGTTAAATAAGTGAGAATAGTTGGATTTTGCTGTGAGTACCGAGTTTGAGTCACAAGTGCAGCGAGTGACTTAATGATAATGATACAAAACAAGAACATAGTGTTCGAAATTTAAATCATTGCTTCTCAAGAGAGCAAAAGCGGTGTTTCTGCGAAAAATTGAGTCCGAGTCCGAAAGGCTTATGGGACTCAATTTTTCGCGGTAGAGGAGGCCCTCTACCTTATAATGGCTCTTCCTCGCGACCTTCTGCGCGGCCAGATTGACGGTTTCATAATTACTGGCGACGGGCAGCCACGTGTCCCCTTGTGTGTCGGAGAAGCCGGCGTGTGGTGTCGCGTCCCAGTGGAAGGGCGTGCGCGCCGGGTCGCGGGAGGCGGCGGCGTAGTGCAGCGGGTCGTCCGTGTTGCACGCCTGCGGGTCCAGCGTCTGCTCCCACGACACGAACCCGTCCGTCATGCCCAGCTCCTCGCCCTGGGGAATACACGAGCGATTACTATCCTTTCTTTCGCCCGTGGAATTGGCATTACACACACCACCGCAGGGTGGTTATATGGGGCTCCTCGACAGAGAACGACGCATGTAGCCAGAGGTCCGCTATCGCTTTTATTTATTTATTCATTCCATCCATCCATTTTTCTTTATCCACATTTGGATACCAACACATAAAACTCAAAGATAATTGGAAACTTCTTCATGACAAACCAAGTGGTGCCTCTCAAACTGAATATAAATAGTATATGTATATGGTGTCATTAAATAACGACATCCTAGCAAATGGCTGAAGGACAACTAGTCATATTATAATTGAAGGAAACGTCTAACCAGATGGCTGCAGCAAGACGGCTTAACTAACGTAAAATATCGATAAGAATATTACTATACTATCGCACTAAATAACCAGTTCATCAGGATCTGGTGCTCCGGAAAAACTATAATTATTATTATAGTGAGTCCTGACTTCTGGCCACTCTGTGGTAACAAGCGTTCTTCACTGCGATAGTATTGTTTCCTCTCCGTTTTCTCAATAAAGACACTACTGGGTTTCTACCTGGTAAGTGACAGTGAGTCCAGGCAGTATGAGCGCCAGCATGTTCAGAGCGTCCACCCGGTCGTCGCCGTGTCGACACGCCAGACGAGCACCGTCGTGGTTTCCGTTCTGAAACATAAAGGGACCTGTATAATTTAATTTGGGTGAACTAAGGTGTTTCCACTAATACGCCAAACAGTTTCTTTGCTTCATTTGAGCTTGTTGACAAACTAGACCAGGTAAAATGTGTTATGCATCGTAACCCTATGTTGGGGGCGCAAGACAGAACACCTCCTTTAAAGAATGAATGAACGAACATCCTCGTTGGTCTAAATGTGCGGAGACAAGTATAACCCTTTCCCATCTTCTAGACCTGAAACCACAATCTTCTCTCCTCGTCCAGGTAGTCTAACTTTAGATTCAACTCACCACCCAGATAGTAGTCTTCCCGTAAGGCATATAGGTCATCCATTTATCGATGACTTGCTTTATGTCGTAAGCACTAGACTCGTTGTTCAGCTGCTTTAGGTAGAGGAAGTTGAAAGGCGTTGTACCGTTCCTATCTTCACTGCCGTAGAATCTGCCAAATTAAAATAAAAGGACTTTGAGTCAAATTCCTAGAATTAGCCAATGACAGAGCTGCAGATATCCAAAAATTTCAAACACTGTCATTGGTTATTGTCAAGTATGTCAGAAGGAACTGGTTGTGCCTCGCACAGGACTGGAAGGTGTGGAGTGACCATGAGGAGCCCTATATGCCCTACTGTAAATATGCGCTCAGGAGGTAGATAGTCACCCACCAGTTATTGGTCAATTCTAGGTCCCTCCACATGAGTAGATGCACATCCTAAGTATAGTAGATAGAGTATCTGTAAAAGTTTCACTAAACACTATGTTCACGTCATAAGTCTCATAGATTACCTATAATTACCTGATCAAACGCGGCAGACTAGTATAAGCTTCGATCATCATGACCTTACTCTCGCCGTCTCTCTCGGTGTAAGTATCAAGTAAGTCCCGCCAGTCGTACACCATGTTATAAATCTCAGGTTGGTTCTTCGTGTAGATGTGGTTTAGGTAGTCATAGTCATCGGGAGTTAAACATGTGTCACCTGGAAAAAATATGTTATTAAATGGCAAGTAACTCGAAACTATGGTGGGTAAAGGGTTTGTGTAGTGAAGATGTGATTTGGATCTCCGAGTTCGAATCCAAGCCCTGCACCAATAACTAGTTATGTGCGGTTTTTCCACGTGTATCTATATGGTTTGCTTTAGGCTTGGGCCACCGTTCCGTGTTCCGGCGTGAAGTTCAGTAAGCCAGGTAAAGAGGGTTTATTCAGGCCCATGCACATAAGAAAACTGTTAACTGTGTGCAACCTAAATCTCAAAGACATAGCAGAGTAATTAGTAAAACGTTACCCGATAACGGTTCATCAGGATAGGCTCCTCCATAGTCGTCAGGATTGACTTCATACGTCAAAATGATGGCGTCCACTCGAAACCCTGACACACCCTTGTCCAACCAGAATGATACCACATCCTGGAAATATACCCGTCATGTAAAACCGATTATTTAGAGAAATCCTATTTTATAAAGGTTAAAGACGTATAGGAATAGGGTAAGTAGAGACGGCCCGGACACGCGGCAATACTGGGACAGTATGGTATCCGAGGTTAAAGATGTCGAGACTGACCCGATCAACGACCGACCGTATCCGCCCGATGTGACGGGCAGATATTTGCCAAGTATATCGGAAGAAACTGGATGAGACTCGCACAGGATCGGAAGTTGTGGGGTGATCATGAGGAGGCCTTTACTCATCACTAGACTAGATAACTAGATTTGCAAAAAGCTTTTAAGGTCTTCTGAAGGTACCTTCATTTCCTGCTGCACGGCTGGGCAGCGGAAGTTGAGGTCAGGCTGTCCGATGACGAACTGATGCAAGTAGTACTGGCCGCGCTCTGCGTTGTACTCCCACGCACTCTTGCGGAATAGGCTCACCTGCATTTTAAATAAGATCAATTAATAAGCGGCGTATGTTCAGTGAAGTCAGTCAAGGAGGTATTTACCCTTCCTATTTGGCCGATATTTAACTTATACATAGTATCGCAATATACCATACCCAATTACTAGGAGGCCGCATATTGCCATTCTCGTCTTGCACGCCATCAGCCCAGATATAATAATCCTCGTAGCCCGGCTCACGACGCACAGACTTCATAAACCATTCGCTTTGATTACTAGTGTGGTTGGGCACGAAGTCCAGGATTACTTTAATACCTGAATGGATAGAATTTACAGTGAGAGATCCCGTAAGGAGGTTTAGGACTCGCTGAAGACCACATTTGTAAATTTATCTGCCAAACCAAATGCTCGGAACGATTACGGAAAATGAGTGCACTATAGCCACTCAAGCGTCCACGGTGACTACAGTCCCCAAAAAAAATCTTGCTTCAACTGTCCACGGTGACTACGGTCCTCAGACGACATAGTTCAGTTTAAATGTGTACAGCGCCTAAATCTGGTGATATTCGATCATTTGAATGTTATTATATGGTGCTTTAATTAATTTTTTATCTGTGGAAGATGATTTTATTTGTAAAACGAGTTCATTTTAATTAGAAAAAAAAAAAGAAAATGACGACACACCGAACAAAATGGCAAACTTTAACAGTGTGTGTGGATGGTTTGTGGTGGATCATGTTTTCTATCCATTATTTCTATTGTTATTGTACATCAAATTAATCGTGAAGATATATCCCTTACGAAATATGCAATAGTACAATAATTTCAAAATGTTTACACATATTATTTTAGCTGCAAAAGTTACATGATCAGTACGCGATTATTGGTGGATGATTGTAATGAAACTTTATTTTCATCATTTATAATTAATAAGTGTCATTTACTTGTAATTAAATTAAATTCTGGATTCTTTGAGCTTTACGTTAGTATTTTTTATTCTAATGTAGGTTTAGCAGTTTTTCAGTAGTAATCGTTTATGATGAGCGGGTCTCGCGCCGGCGGAAAAAAAAGTGATTTTTTATGTGTAGACAGTTGGAGCATGTGTCGTCCGCCCGGCTTGGACGCTTGAGTGGTTAAAACTGGTCGATTACTCCTCCTTGAGTCGTATTCCCCATTACTGGGGGTCGTGACCCACATCTTTCAGGATGCGATCATAAATGATGGAGCGCCATCTGGAACGGTTGGAAGCGATTCTTATAGCTTCGTGCACTGGAGTGTCGAGAGTGGTGCGGATCTGGTCAGACCAACGCATCGGGCTACGACCTCGAGGTCTCCTTCCTTCAATTTTGCCTGTAACCATAAGCTTCTCTAGGTTTGCATCTTCTTTCCTTGCTATATGGCCGAAGTACTCGAGTACCCTCTTGAGACAAATTGCGGATAGCCTAGTCTTGACTTTTAGTTGTTTTAGAACAGATGCGTTGGTCCTGTGCGCTGTCCAAGGTATACGCAGCATTCTTCTCCAATACCACATCTCGAAGGCGTCAATGCGGGAACGGTCAGCTGCTCTCAATGTCCACGTCTCTACTCCGTAGAGAAAAATCGAAAACACCAATGTGCGGACAAGTTTCATTTTTGTGTTCAAAGAAATTTTCCGATTTTTCCAAATACGGTCGAGTTGTGACATGGCATTCTTCGCCATAGGGCTTCTTCACGTGAACGCGCGGGCGCGGGCGCGGGCGCGGGCGCGAAATATCAAACATATGACGTGCTATGAAAGTGTTCACGTACAACGCACGTGCGGTTTGAGCAAAGTCTGTCGCGCCCGCGCCCGCGCCCGCGTGTTATAGCGTGAACAAGCACATACCTATGCGTCTACGGTCGATTACTACCTATGCTTAATTAATACAACTTCAAACTTAAAAACAATTGATTGGTTTAGGAGTTTCAAGAAGACAGGCCAACTCAATACTTTCAAGGAAACATACAATTTTTAAGTACCAGGCGCACATAAACTCAGGTAGTTACTCACCAAGCCGCTTAGCTTCCCTCATAAGAGCATCAAAGTCTTCCATAGTGCCGTATTCTGGGGCAATTTGTTTGTGGTCAGTAACATCGTAGCCGAAGTCATACATGGGTGAGAGGTAGATGGGCGATAACCATATTGCGTCTATACCCGTTTCTCGGAAAAATGATAGTTTTGAAGTAATACCTATAAACAAGTAAATTTAATTTTTGAAACTTTTATTGCTAAATGTATTGTACAAAAAGCATTTAGCTATTTTCTTACCGTTTAAGTCACCTTTACCATCCCCGTCACTGTCCTTAAAAGATTGTATGTAGAGATGATAAACGACAGCACTTTTCCACCAGTAGTCGACCGCACCACTCCTGGCAATAGTTGCCGCCACTATCGCCAACCCAATCGCTCTCATGTTAATACTGTCACCTTAACAGTTTTGAGTACTCCTGTGTAAAAAACGTTAATAAATCTATAGTTTGGCCACACAAAGAGGTAATGGAGCCGGCTTTTAGGCACCTTTTAAGAGGCGAACTTACCTTACGATGTTTCTCATTAATGCCGTTTATAACATGTAAAAAATATTAGTTTTGTTTATTATGTTGATAAATTAAAGTAAGAAAATTATTATTGTTATCAAAATTATAAAAAGACGCAAAGAAAATTCAAACATTTCCCATAAAAAATTATCAGATCAGCAGGATGGTCAATTTGTGTAAACTAAACTTAAAAAATTTCAGTTTTATTTTAAAATTTATTTAAATTCTATAGTAAATTCTTTTCTATAGTAGTGTGCTTCAATTACTATCGAACCTACGACTGTGGCTAATTAGCAATTTACATTTAAATTAAACTGCTTTATAGATTAATGCTAATTTTAAGATAATATGTTCATTATTATATACATATAGCGATTTTACACGTTCAGACCTATTGGTATAGGGGGTGGGGTGGTCCCCACCTAATCTATAGTCACCAACCTATAGTAACCTATAGTGTAGCGTGGTGCTAACCTATAGTCTAATCAAAATAGCAAGCAGTCTCGGAATACTACCCAACATGTATGCAAAAGTTTGATTAGATTTTTGTATAAACCTTTACTTGGGTTAAAAGTTTACTTTAACTCCACTGCCTCGCGTCGGACGCCGCGGCCCGCCTCGTCACTTCGCTGCGAGTCCGACACGATGTCACCGCCTCCGATCATTTTCCTCTAGTCATTCATTGTAACTTTAACTCAATTAGTCGTAAGATATATAACTGTGATAATATTGCAAATAATAGAAAACACGTATGGGGTAATAATAGAGATCGGAATCAAATTTTATTGTACTCAGAACTATGTGATAAAAAGTTTTATGACCTTATGTATAATTGTAATTATGATAATATTTTTAACGAAACGGAATGTTGTACGACTGAAGCACTATGTAGTAATGACTCACACCATAAATGTATAGATATTATTTACACGAATTTAGTTGATACGTTGCAGACGGCAGCAGAGCAAACTTGCAATGACACTTGTAGCCATCGTAAATCAAATAAAGTTATCGGCTGGAATTTCCACGTCAGGCGTCATCATGTGAAGGCGAGAGAAATGTTTTGTCTCTGGGTTTTACACGGTAGGCCACGATCGGGATACCATTATGACAACATGACTGCCTCCCGCAGAGAGTTTAAAGCCGCGCATAAGTATGTACTTAAAAATCAGGATAAGATAAAAATGGACGTTCTAGCTAGACATAGATCGAATTGTAATTTTGTAGAATTCTGGAAAGAGACGAAGAAATTAGATCATAAAAGTAGTATACCAGTGAATGTGGAAGGGGTAAATAATAAAAAAAATATAGCTAACTTATTTAGAAACCATTTTAACGTCAATAATGTTAACGCTAATAAAATGGACATACATAGAACAAGTTGTGGCGCGGAGACTGTCCGCGTCAACATAACACCGAAAAATATTGAAGACATTTTGAGGAGTATGAAGCGCGGGAAGTCTCCGGGCCACGACGGTCTAAGTATAGAGCATCTTTTATATTCAGGCCGGTATATTTGTCATGTCTTGGCGCGGCTTTTTAATCTATGTGTGAGGCATTCTTACCTGCCCGAGGAACTGATGCGCACTACAGTTGTACCTATACCTAAGAATAAAACGGGCAATATTTCGAGTGTGTCCAATTATAGACCCATCTCTCTGGCGACGATTGTGGCCAAGGTACTTGAACGAGTTATTCATTCCCATCTTACGTTAGACATGGACGATGGTCAATTCGGTTTTCGTCCGCAACTCTCGACGGACATGGCTGTCTTTTCACTTAAAGAAGTTGTCATATTTTACAATAAGAATGCGACCACAGTTTATGCCTGTTTCTTGGACCTTAGTCGTGCATTTGATACGATTAACCATGACATTCTGTGGACGAAAATGCACGGCTCAGGGGTCCCTTCTGAGGTTGTTGGTCTGTTGGCGTACTGGTACAGTCATCAGACTAACAGCGTCAGGTGGGATACTGAGGTCTCGGATAGTTACAGGCTGTCCTGCGGTGTACGTCAAGGCGGGGTGACCTCACCTGACCTCTTTAACTATTACGTTAATGACTTGATCGTGGAGCTGAGCAGCACTCCCGTCGGGCTTAAGTTGGATGACAGATACGTCAACAACCTGAGCTACGCCGACGATATGGTGCTTCTCAGTCCCACGATCAAGGGGCTAAGAAAACTCCTCGGAATTTGTGAGAGATATGCGAATGAGCATTATTTAACGTACAACAGTAAAAAAACAGAGATGGTAGTTTTCAAAGCAGGTGGGGGCCCCCAATTTGTGCCAGAATTGTATCTGAACGGTCAAGTCATCAAGATTGTGGAAAGTTTCAAGTACCTTGGTCACATCGTAACGTCTCAGCTAGCGGATAACGATGACATAGAACGCCAGAGGCGTGCTTTATATGTAGTGGGCAACATGATTGCACGACGGTTTTATAATGCAGCGCCTGACGTGAAAATAACGCTTTTTAAATCATTCTGCCAAACTTTTTACACATGTCAGCTCTGGACAGAATACACACAGAAGGCACACAACTCCATCAGGGTGGCGTATAATAACATCTTTCGTCAGCTGATGGGGTTACCGCGGAGATGCAGTGCATCCGGCATGTTTCTAGACGCGGGAGTTGACACCTTCAACGCCATTCAACGCAAGCGAATTGCCGCATTCATGTCCAGGGTTGATATGTGTAAAAACAGTATTATTAAAAGTCTGGCAGATCGTCTGCTTCAGTCTGCAACGTACCGACGATGGCTGGCTATTGCTGCCTAATAATAGATATGTTTTTAGACAATTCATACAATTTTTTGTATCTGTTTAGCCTTAAATTATTATTTTTACATTTTTGTATAATATGGATCTCGAGTCTGAAATAAAGAACTATTATTATTATTATTATTATTTAAAGTCACATTAAATATCGTATTTGGTTCGAAAGTTATTTTAAGTCAAAGGCAAAAAATACACTATCTTGGTTATACGCGCAACCATTTTAGCGACAGAGGGACACTTGAATAATGTTAGATTCCAGGTTCAGATCGAATTGTTACAATAACACTAAACTCATCTATGTTTAACTGCACTGCATCCGAACCGAATCCGATGTTCTGAAAACTTATTTTTAAATGCCGGATCGTCATCGCCGTAGAACATTTTGTATGATAAGCTCAATAAAGCCATCCGATATCTGTCCGTCAATTTGAGAATTCTGATCGAACTCGGATATGTACCTAGTGCAGAAAAGTGCTCTATCTAGGCCATAGCTAACGTAAAATCATAATAAAAAACAAAATGCTCTCTAAGACTTATTTAATTGAACAAATAACAATAAATTTAAAAATCAGTAATCAGGTTAAATTAGCTAAGTCGTAAACAATTGAACAATATCAGCAGCAACTTCTAACAGATTGCAGCACCAGCGCACAATGTGCTGAAACTGGGATGTTGTCCTTCTGA
The DNA here is from genome assembly GCA_947507615.1 of Hemithea aestivaria. Classification (NCBI taxonomy): domain Eukaryota; kingdom Metazoa; phylum Arthropoda; class Insecta; order Lepidoptera; family Geometridae; genus Hemithea; species Hemithea aestivaria. The sequence goes on along the minus strand of OX382325.1, from coordinate 15,607,267 downwards.
ATCAGCTCTCTGTAACAAGAATAATTATTCATGTCATTATTGTGTCTCTGAACATAACTTTTACAGTGGTAGTAGACCTCCATTGCAGGGGCCGCAAAACATTAGTTTTCTTTTTTTTAATATTCTTTTTCCAAGGCAATCTGTCTCTTGGAGCAATGTGCTTTGTTTGTAGCTGTTGCAGTATAGCACGTCTTGTAAGGAATATGCCCATTGGCCCATCCTTCTTCACGGTCATTTATTTTGTTAGGTCTTGAGGGATTTTTCGTTTGGGTCTTCTAGAGTTTCCTATCTCAGTTTTTCTTTTTCTCAAATCGTATGACATATGGCTAAATACGATATGGATTAATACGAGTAGATAATATTTTTTAAATTTAAAATTGTTTTAGCCAGTATTGAGTCAGTTTTACAGCGATACAGCTATTTCGTTGGCTAAGATACTCTGCTTTTGTGCTTTGCAGAGCAGTATAAACAATATAAGAAAAGATCTTTCTCTCCCCAACATTCCATATTAATAATAGTGACCGGACTAACCTAGAAAGAATGGAAATGTCTTACCCTTTCTGCGCTTGGCAATCAACGCCCGATGCAACAACATACAAAGTGTTTGGCAGCAGTCTCAGGTTGGAGAGGTCCACTGCCTCATCAGCGTCAGACAGGTTTATTATAGCTGCTACTGCAGGCTGGCCCGGCAACAATCTAGATGTGAAATACATTTGTTTCTTTATTAACTATGTAAAATACCGATTAAACTTATGGATTTCAAAGTTGAAGCTGTGCTCGACCCTGGGTTTCGGACAATGGTGTCTATTAGTAACAATTAACTTTTTGGACCGAAATTTAGTATAAAAGTGGCCTACATAAGGACTGTACGTATTTTTATATTTTCACACAATAACTAAGTAGGTAGATACTTAAAGGATTGGTTGATTTTTTCTCACAAGTTTAGACCCTGGAATAATTTTACTCGTAAGTTGTATTGCCTGTAAAAATGTAATTAGGTAGTTACCAATGAGCTAAGTGCATAATAAAATAAATTACCTAGTAACTACAAGGACATTTTCCGAGAGTGCTCTTGTATCGAAGTCTCCGTAACGCACCGTCGGGGAGTGCTTGATCGACACCACATCCTTGTAGAACTGGAAGAGATATTGTTCAACTTTATAATTATTTGTATATTATGTTAGAATTTCAAAACTCAGTGTATGTGTAATGTGTGTGTGTATATGAGAGAAATCAATTAAAATAAATGAGAAAATTAGCTATTTGTTTAATAAATGACAATAATTGGTTTTTGTTGTGAGTACAGAGTTTAAGTCACGAGCTGGCGAAGTAGTCTAAATTGACACTTGCTGGGCTCGTGATTCAAATAATAATAGACTACGAGCGCAGCGAGTGACTTAACGATACGAAACTTAAAAAAAACTCTTAAATAAGAACTTTGTGTTCGAAATTCAAATCAGCTTCTCAAGAGAGCAAAAGCGGTTTTTGCTGCGAGAAATTAAGCACCAAAGCCCCTATTCTTGAATAGCTTTGTACCTACCTTATAGTGGCTCTTCCTCGCGACCTTCTGCGCGGCCAGATTAACTGTTTCATAATTACTGGCGACGGGCAGCCACGTGTCCCCTTGTGTGTCGGAGAAGCCGGCGTGTGGTGTCGCGTCCCAGTGGAAGGGCGTGCGCGCCGGGTCGCGGGAGGCGGCGGCGTAGTGCAGCGGGTCGTCCGTGTTGCACGCCTGCGGGTCCAGCGTCTGCTCCCACGACACGAACCCGTCCGTCATGCCCAGCTCCTCGCCCTGGGGGGACGATTTTAATAAATACTGAAGCTATAGGTACTGGTGCCTTGCAGCGATCTTTAAGTTCACTGGTGCCTCGCCTTGAAATCTAGTTATAAGCCTACTGGTTATAAACCGACTTCGGCCGTGGCTAGTTACCACCCACTAGACAAAACCGTGTCGCCAATCAGTCATTAGGAACGAGTTTCGACATGATGCTCAGTGATGCCAGGGAGGGATTTATCCCGCATTCTAGGTTAGGTCAGCAACCATATACGGCCGCATCGTCGCTTAACTTCACGCGAGATTGTGGACAAAGACTAACCTAGCAAACCTCTGCAACCACCTGTAAATAAATTATGTAACCAAGATAATAATTGTAAACACATATTTAAAAAAAGCAATCCCTATGAGTTTCTTGCTCGTTCTTCTCATACCTATATGCTATATCTCATGCCTATATATGCTAGGCACCTCTATAGGTGCCTAGCGAATGAGCGGTAGAATATTAAAATAAAATGTAAAATTGACTTGCAAAAGTGCTCCATTGTAGCCTATTTGAATAAATGAATTTTGAGTTTGAGTTTAAGAATGAATGAATTAAAAAAAAACTCGAATTTGCTCACAACACAATGCTCATCTCTAAACCTGATCAGTGATGCACCAAAACTGGCATGTTATCTCATCATAAGAGTCCTGTTTAGTAGTAATAGTAGTTACTGATCAGTATTAAGAGCTAAATCCACAAATGTTTCCAATTTTTAAAATCATCATTCCAGTTTTTAAATTCGTAAAATTCACTTTTTGTAAATATTTCTCTATTTTATATTAAGTAGTATCGTCACATAGATGGAGGCAGACAAAACTAAATGTTTAAACCTAGTATAAATGTAATATTACCTGATAAGTGATAGTGAGTCCAGGAAGTAAGAGTGCTAACATATTCATGGCATCAACTCGGTCCACGCCGTGACGACTCGCCAGACGCGACTGGTCGTGGTTACCGTTCTGAAAACATCACATTTAACATATAGATTGTAGATGGACTCTGTAATGGACGATAAGAGAACCATTACCTTTATATCAGAAGATAAAAAGAAGGATCTGCATTTCATTTATATTAATTATGGTCCTAGACGAACATACTTTGCGGTCGGCGATGTCGCTCCCGCATCGGCCTTACTAGCCACTCATGGAAGTGCCGAAACATAATTACGGACGCTGCTTGAATCATCTCTCATAGATGTAAGAGGCCAGTGATGATGAGACGAACAGGACTCCGACAGTATAAGTAGGGAAACCCATTTACACCAGAGTCAAATTACAATTAAAGGCTGTGTGGCTAACCTAAATGTTGCAGTTTCAGGTCGCTAAAATCAGATCTGAAACATGACCCAATGCCTACTACCGACCTACCTTAATGACTGCCTCCTACTCTTATAGGAAACAGCAACAGCCCACAATTTTACGTGCCGCGCCGAAACACGATACAGTCCAGGTGGAAAATTGCCACAAACTAAGTCTCCGACGACTTTCGTTACCAGATCGAGAGAAACTGTCGCCTTAAGTAGGCAAAGAGATAGTAACAGTCCTTCAATAGCAGTTTAAACTTACCACCCAGTTAGCAGTCTTCCCGTTAGGCATGTATGTCATCCATTTATCGATGACTTGCTTCATATCATAAGCCGTGGACCTGTTATTGAGCTGCTCCAAGTATAAGAAGTTGAATGGCATTGAACCGTCTCTTTCTTCGTTGCCGTAGTACCTGTAAATTATAGATAACTCTTTAATGAACACGGATTCGCTGGTTGTCTGTATATCTTGCTGGTGTAAGTATCAGGTAAGTCCCGCCCGTCAGATATAAGTCTCATAGATTATAATATTATCTAATCATAAGCGCAGACTGGTATAAGCCTCGGTCGTTATAACCGTCTCTCTCGGTGTAAGTATCGAGTAAGTCTCACCTGCAGACGTCATAAGTCTCATGTATTATAATTACCTGATCATAAGCGGCAGCTCAGTATAAGCCTCGGTCATCATGACCTTACTCTCGCCGTCTCTCTCGGTGTAAGTATCGAGTAAGTCTCACCTGCAGACGTCATAAGTCTCATGTATTATAATTACCTGATCATAAGCGGCAGCTCAGTATAAGCCTCGGTCATCATGACCTTACTCTCGCCGTCTCTCTCGGTGTAAGTATCGAGTAAGTCTCACCTGCAGACGTCATAAGTCTCATGTATTATACCTATAATTACCTGATCATAAGCGGCAGCTCAGTATAAGCCTCGGTCATCATGACCTTACTCTCGCCGTCTCTCTCGGTGTAAGTATCGAGTAAGTCTCACCTGCAGACGTCATAAGTCTCATGTATTATAATTACCTGATCATAAGCGGCAGCTCAGTATAAGCCTCGGTCATCATGACCTTACTCTCGCCGTCTCTCTCGGTGTAAGTATCGAGTAAGTCTCACCTGCAGACGTCATAAGTCTCATGTATTATAATTACCTGATCATAAGCGGCAGCTCAGTATAAGCCTCGGTCATCATGACCTCACTCTCGCCGTCTCTCTCGGTGTAAGTATCGAGTAAGTCTCACCTGCAGACGTCATAAGTCTCATGTATTATAATTCCCTGATCCTAAGCGGCAGCTCAGTATAAGCCTCGGTCATCATGACCTTACTCTCGCCGTCTCTCTCGGTGTAAGTATCGAGTAAGTCTCACCTGCAGACGTCATAAGTCTCATGTATTATAATTACCTGATCATAAGCGGCAGCTCAGTATAAGCCTCGGTCATCATGACCTCACTCTCGCCGTCTCTCTCGGTGTAAGTATCGAGTAAGTCTCACCTGCAGACGTCATAAGTCTCATGTATTATAATTACCTGATCCTAAGCGGCAGCTCAGTATAAGCCTCGGTCATCATGACCTCACTCTCGCCGTCTCTCTCGGTGTAAGTATCGAGTAAGTCTCACCTGCAGACGTCATAAGTCTCATGTATTATAATTACCTGATCATAAGCGGCAGCTCAGTATAAGCCTCGGTCATCATGACCTCACTCTCGCCGTCTCTCTCGGTGTAAGTATCGAGTAAGTCTCACCTGCAGACGTCATAAGTCTCATGTATTATAATTACCTGATCATAAGCGGCAGCTCAGTATAAGCCTCGGTCATCATGACCTTACTCTCGCCGTCTCTCTCGGTGTAAGTATCGAGTAAGTCTCACCTGCAGACGTCATAAGTCTCATGTATTATAATTACCTGATCATAAGCGGCAGCTCAGTATAAGCCTCGGTCATCATGACCTTACTCTCGCCGTCTCTCTCGGTGTAAGTATCGAGTAAGTCTCACCTGCAGACGTCATAAGTCTCATGTATTATAATTACCTGATCATAAGCGGCAGCTCAGTATAAGCCTCGGTCATCATGACCTCACTCTCGCCGTCTCTCTCGGTGTAAGTATCGAGTAAGTCTCACCTGCAGACGTCAAAAGTCTCATGTATTATAATTACCTGATCATAAGCGGCAGCTCAGTATAAGCCTCGGTCATCATGACCTTACTCTCGCCGTCTCTCTCGGTGTAAGTATCGAGTAAGTCGCGCCAGTCATATACGACGTCATAAGTCTCAGGCATGTCTTTTGTGTAGATGTGGTCTAGATAGCCATAGTCGTCTGAAGTTGATGACGTGTCATCTGTAAATAGCAAATTATAAAGAAAGCTGCATCGGATTGTATTTTTCGTATTATAGTTATATTTTATCGTATTATATATTAAAGTTTTTTAAATAAAATGTCCCTTCGATATAATATTTAAACGGTCTTCTTTCTCTGCCGGCATTAGGACACAGTGATTAGGCTTGTTTAACTAATTTGGAGTACTTAGTTTCTTTTAGTAGTTTAATTAAGAGTGGAGATTTAGTTTCACTGGGAACAACAATTGCGATTACGGTGGTATCAAAGAAATGGAGCACCTTCTTTTGTTTCAACCACTCTACTGAATCTTGGTCAGGTTACGATTACAGCGTTAAGATTTTGAAGACCTCGAGATTTTTATCGGGGAGTTAGGCGAGTTAAAGAAGGGCTGCATATAAATTGAATTTGTGGAAGGGGTGCCTTAAGTCTCCCGGATGTATCAGCCACTGCACTTCTCTATTACACTAAAACCTTACCAGACAACGGTTCATCCGGATAGCGTCCATCGAAGTCGTCAGAATTGACTTCATACATCATGTTGATGGCGTCCACACGGAACCCTGACACACCCTTGTCCAACCAGAATGATAGCACATCCTGGAAAAATAAGTGTTATTTAAGACCGTTGTAGAGGAGATGGAGGGAGGGTGACTTAAAACGGAGGGATTTTAAAACAGTGGCAGTGGTTCTCTAACGGTGAGATGATTTCTCAATGCCCGACGTCGTTCTCCTGCTAACGTAAAATATTAATTTTCTTTTATGTGGAGAAGTAAGAAGACGAGCAAGACGCTCTCCTGATGTTAGGAGATAACGCTGCCCATAAACAGTACCGTGCTACCCAGAATTTCATAATGATGTGCAATTCTAGGTGCACGGCACCAACGCTTCTTACTAAAGAGTCATAAGATGATAAGACTCTTTAGCCCAGTAATTTTACTAGCTACAGTGCCCTCCTACCGAAGCACAGTAATGTTTGCACATTACTGCTCAGGCGGTAGAATAACTGGAACTGGCACTGTTGGGGTACCCATCTGGACGACCTCCTGCAAGGGAAGTCTACCCCCGGTACATTTTTACAATATGCAAAATACTATAATATATATCAAAAATACTAAGATGTTCATGTCATGAAATTATGTTTTTAAGTACCTTCATTTCCTGCTGAACAGCCGGACAGCGGTAGTTGAGGTCAGGCTGTCCGATGACGAACTGATGCAAGTAGTACTGGCCGCGCTCTGCGTTGTACTCCCACGCACTCTTGCGGAATATGCTCACCTGGGGAACATTTCGAATAGTAATATATTAGATTCAGTATTTTCTTTTGGAGGGCTGTACCGATGATAGACGCGGATTGCGCCGAAGGTTTTGAAAAAGTACCGATTTTAAACTTAAAAAAGACTAAAATTAAAAACTAACTAAAAATGACTTTAAAAAGCTAGAGATGTCCTCTCATTCACATTTTATTAAATTACCATTCTTTCGAAGATAGAATCAGACAGGGGAACCAAATCTGCTATTATTTAAGTTAAACTACAATTTTTATACACCTTTTATTAGAATTATTTTCGATAATAATGCGATGACTTGCACGTGATCAAAATTCTGATAAAAGAGTAATAATTGTCTTCTAACAACCAAAGTGTATCTACGAATGATCAGCTCACAACTCACAATACCTCAGTATTAAGTTAAGAATTTTCGCTACCACTACATGTGCAATGTATAGCATTAAATTATACACCATACCCAGTTATTAGGCGGTTGCAGATTGCCCTCATCGTCTTGAACCCCATCAGCCCAGATGTAATAATCTTCATAGCCTTGCTCACGACGAGCTGACTTCACGAACCAGTCGCTTTCATTGCTGGTGTGGTTGGGCACGTAGTCTAGAACCACTTTGATACCTGGGTAGAAGGAATTTATAATGAGACATCCTGTATAAGAGTAGCATTAACTCTAGAGCTTAATGCGTGCAGGTGAAAATCAATGGCATTCCTCAATACTTAAACGAGCATGACTGGCGACATTCCCTTATACTCAAATAAGGGTCGGATATAATATTCGAATGCCTATTTTGTGAAGCACGTATTTGCAAAGAAAAGTGGTTCTTTTTTGCGAAACGTCGATGTATGGGAGCCGCTTTTTCGAAAAACGCTAGATCGAAAGGCCCAGATTCCTTTTAGTTGGGAAATTCTTTTAGGAAGGGGAATTACTTTATTCAGGCGTAATAAATGATCATCATTATAAACCATGTACTTATTTACCATGTTTGTGTTTCACACGTTTTCAGTGTTATTAAAGCAACCGTTTATAATGACAAAATTGTAACATCTTCCGGCCGTAGAACGTGAGCTGATTGTCTATTGTTATGTTCGAAGTTATCTTACACGTGAGGAAAATTAGGAGGCCCATAATGAAAACTCTAGATTTGATTCTTCAACTAAATTTAAGTTAGGTACTTATTGACCCTATTTTTCAGGTTAAACTACCTAACATTGGCGGATCCAGGATTTTATTTATTTTACAAATGCTTTTTTTGCCTCAGGGGCAAAAAAACATTGATTGGGGGGAGGAGAACTTGAGCCTCAAGTTCCCCCTCTCGATCACGGTTAAGAATTTATTAATTGACTTGTTGATAAAGTACCAGGCGTGCATAAACTCAGAGAAGTTACTTATCATTCCGCTTAGCTGCAAAGGGTTTCAAGTCTTCTATTTCCCCAGTGGTTCAGTAGTTTGAGCGGTAAGAAAGTCCAATAAACATCCACTACAGGTACCAGGTGCACATAAACTCAAATAAGTTACTCACCAAGCCGCTTAGCTTCTCTCATAAGCGCATCGAAATCCTCCATGGTGCCGTACTCGGGGGCAATTTGTCTGTAGTCAGTTATATCGTAGCCGAAGTCATACATGGGTGAGAGGTAGATGGGCGATAACCATATTGCGTCTATACCCGTTTCTTGGAGATATGGGAGTTTTGAAGTGATGCCTGTAAATGTAAAGATAGGTACTAGTAACGTCCCGCGATAAAACAGTTTTAATCCTGTGGGATAAAAACTATCCTATGTCCTTTCCTGAAACTTAAACTATCTCTCATTCCAAATATCCACTAAATCGGTTCAGTAGTTTTTTAGGGTTCCGTACCTCAAAAGGAAAAAACGGAACCCTTATAGGATCACTTTGTTGTCCGTCCGTCTGTCTGTCTGTCTGTCTGTCTGTCTGTCTGTCTGTCTGTCAAGACCCTTTTTCTCAGGAACGCGTGGAGGTAACAAGCTGAAATTTATAGGAAATACTAAAGTCCATTGCCTCTTAGAGCTGTGAAAATTTTAAACTTCTAGGCCAACGCAATCAAAAGATATAGTCGAATATGTCGCAAATTTCAGAAAATTTTCGACATTACCAAATAAATCAAAACCTACGGGGCACTTCCCGTGAACTCAGAATCTTGAAATTTGGTACGAAGTAACTCCTTAGAGTACAGATAAAGGAAAAATTGCGAAAACCATAATTTTTTATTTGTATCATATGAAAAAAATATTTTGAATAATTTTATACCTCCTACCCCTTTTCTCATGAACGCGTAGACGTATTAAATTGAAATACATATCAAATACTCAAGTCTATAATACCTTTAAACTGTAATAAAATCAAACTTCTATGTCAACGCATTCAAAAGAAACAGCAATTTTAGTTGCAATTTTAAACTCGCAAATACTCTCAAAAAATCAAAACCTACAGGGTACTTGCCGTGATTTTAGAATCTTGAAATTTGACACGAAGCAACTCCTTAGAGCACAGATAAAGGAAAAATTCCGAAAATTGTACATTTTTAGTTACATCATATAAAAAAATATTTTTAAAAATTTCATACTTACTACCTTATTTCTCATGAACGCGTGCAGGTATTAAACTGAAATTCATATCAAATACTAAGGTCTATAATACCTTTAAACTGTAATAAAATCAAACCTCTATCTCAACGCATTCAAAAGAAACAGCAATTTTAGACGTATTTTTTAACTCGCGACTACTCTCAAGGGAAGCTAACCTACAGGGTACTTGCCGTTAACTCAGAATCTTGAAATTTGGTACGCAGCAACGTCTTAAATTACAGGCACAGGAAAAATTGCGAAAACTGTAAATTTTTAGTTACATCATATAAAAAAATATTTTTAATAGTTTTGTATTTACTATCCCTTTCCTCAAGAACGCGTACAGGTATTAAATTGAAATTCATACCAAATACTCAGCTCAGCTTTATAATAATTTTAAGCTGTAAAAAAATCAAACATCTATGTCAACGCAATCAAAAGAAACAGCAATTATAGCTGTATATTTTCAAACTCGCAAGTACTCGCAAGGGAATCAAAACTCACAGTAACATTATACCCACTTTTCCTAAGGGTTCCGTAGAAACCCGTAGGTTTGTACGGAACCCTCGGTGCTCGAGTCCTACTCGTACTTGACCGGTTTTTTTATTCAGCAGTAGCTTGAAGAGGTAACAGACAGACACGCACACATTCCCACTATAATATTCTTGGTAGGTATGGATTGAGTCATTACTCATTACGGCATCGTTCCGGCACGATGTTTCATGAAATAACGGACGGCTTATGGTGTCTTCCAGATTTAGTTTGCTATGATCTAAAAAGATGCCAAAATAAGTTACCGTTCAAGTCTCCAATGCCATCTCCATCGCTGTCCTTGAAAGATCGCGGGTAGATTTGATAAATGAGAGCACTTTTCCACCAGTAGTCGACCGCACAACTACTGGCTATAGTTGCCGCCACTATCGCCAACACAAGCACTCTCATGATGATTCTGTCACCTTTGCCGTTTTTTTATTACTCCTGTGTAAAAAGTAAATAAATTAAAATATCTAAACTAAAAAATCTTTTTAAAATAGACCAAAAGATTTCTAGACAAAAATGTAATAAGTACCTACATACAGTTTAAATTTGTAAAAACAATTTTTACATAATGAATCGGGTGGAATGGTAAATATTAATAATATGTGATGGAAAATCAATAAAATTAAATAAGATAATTTTGTTATACACATTTTCCTTTGTAAATTGTTTAAATTTTTGAAGTATCTTATCAACTTTTTTGGTTGTGCTTCATTTTTAATAATGTCCATTACATTTCTTATTGAACTGTCTTTTTACAGGTACACCATAAGTAATAAGTACTTGTAATTAAATTATTAGGTTGTATACCTTTGTAAAACAATGTCACACTAAATTATTATATCAATAAATAATATTAATATGCAATAGAAATACGAACTGACCTTCCTGAGTCGACGTTGGCAATCACAATGCATCATTTAGGTTTGATTCTTCCTTTTAATATACTATCATAAGTGCTCACCAGATAAGGTAAGAGCATAGACTTAAATAAACCTATTTTCTTATATCAATATGTATGTATTATAATATTAGCTGACCCCGCAAACGTTGTTTTGCCATATAAATAAATAAATTATAAATAAATAATAATAAATAATTAATTAAATGACGATTGATCAGTTTTCGGCCGGAGAGGAAAAATAATTAAATTACTAAAATGGCTATTAAAAAATAAGGGTTGATCGTAGAAGGGTGAAAATTGAGGATTGTATGTATTTTTGTATGTTGTATCAAAAAAAAATAGAAATTAAAAATTTTGTCTAAAAAATAAAATAAAAAATTTAGGGGTGGACTACCCCTAACATTTAGGGGGATGAAAAATAGATGTTGGCCGATTCTCATAGATACCGGATAAGCACAAAAAATTTCATCAAAATCGGTCGAGCCGTTTCGGAGGAGTTCGATTACGCACCCCGTGACAGAAGAATTTTATATATTAGATGGGTAAGAGGGAAAATTATCCACACAGTGGTACGCGTAAGTCAAACTGACTGTGTAGACTTTTTTCAACACACTTAAAAATCGACATCATTATATAATATTTTTTATGGGATCAAACGGAAACCCTAAACTCTACTCTCAATGTGTGCATCTGCACTGAGTGTCTTTTTTTTGAAGTATCAGTAAAAAATCTGAAATTTACAGGGGAGTTAGTAAAAATATAGTAAAAAATAATGCACAGGGTCTCGAATTTCTAAAACTTGAATTGAACGAGATATGACCAAAAGATTAGGACACTCAATCCTGATGCGCCGCTAAATACGAATATTTTCAAAAGTATTGACCCTAGGATTATAATTTTTAGTTCTGGAGTTAGTAAAAAATTTCTAAAAACTTTTGGGAAATTTTCAAATCAATAGAATGTGCCGTTACAGATTTATAACGGTTTAACTAGGACACTCAGTTCTTACGCCGTAAGGATTGAGTGTCCTGCTAAATATGGGTTTATTGGAATAAATACATAAAAATAACATTACCATCTTGTAGTCTGACCCTCAAAACAATTTCTAAAAGAGAGACTATGTCGAAAAAGCTTACCCTTTTAAAATAAATGAAAGATTTCATTTTTACGAAACGTCTGTACTGAGTGTCTTTTATTTTTGAAAAAAAAGGGTCAAGTAGTAGTTTTAGAAATTTGGCACTTGGTGCAAAAGTTTTTACTAATTGAATACTAAAACATGATATATAATTTGTTTTTCTAAATTGTATATTTTTAGAGTAAATCCACTTTTTGCGGTTTTCTGTGAGTGTCTTTTTTTTTTCGAGGTTGAGCAAAATTAATGAAATTCACAGGGAGTTAGTAAAAAATTAGTAAAAACTTTTGTAGTAAGTGGCGAATTTCTAAAACTTAAATTGAATTTTTTATGAGCAAAATACTAGGACACTCAATCCTTACGTTTTAAAAAAGTGAAAAACCTCGATATCTCGGTAAGTATTAACTTTTTTTTCAGGATTTTTTTTTCTAGAGTTAGTAAAGAATTTCTAAAAACTTTGTAAAAAAAAATATACAGGCTAACACGTGGTGTTACTGAGTTATAGCGGTTTAATTAGTTTCACTGAGCGTAAGAACTGAGTGTCCTAGTTAAACGGCTCTACAGATAAAACTAAACCTCGTAGATAAAAACAACTTATATCCACGAGTTTTACTAATTTTTTACTAACTCTGGATATAAAATTCATTTTTGTAAGTTTTATATTTTTTGAGAAAAACCACATTTTCATGTTTTTCACTGAGTGTCCCATTTTTTTCAAAATATCAAAATGATTTTTTCAGGAGAGTTAGTAAAACATTAGTTACAACGTTTGCACTAGGTGTCGAATTTCTAAAACTAAAATTATTCTTTTTATGATCAAATAACTACAGTCCAGACGCTCGAAAAACATGAAAAACCTCGATATCTCGATAAATATTAACTTTTTTCCTCGGATTTTTTTTTCAGTAGTTAGTAAAAAATTAGTAAAATCTTTTGCACTAGGTGCCGAATTTCTAAAACTGAAATCAAATTTTTTATAATCAAAAAACTAGGACACTCAATCCTTACGTTTTAAAAAAGTGAAAAACCTCGATATCTCGGTAAGTATTAACTTTTTTTTCAGGATTTTTTTTCCAGTAGTTAGTAATGAATTTCTAAAAACTTTTACAAAAAAAACCAACAGGCTAACATGTGTTGTTACTGATTTATAGCGAATAATTAGTTTCACTAAGCGTAAGAACTGAGTGTCCTAGTTAAACGGCTCTACAGACAAAATTAAACCTCGTAGATAAAAACAACTTAGATCCACGAGTTTTACTAATTTTTTACTAACTCTGGATATAAAATTCATTTTTGTAAGTTTTATATTTTTTGAGAAAAACCACATTTTCATGTTTTTTACTGAGTGTCCCATTTTTTTCAAAATATCAAAATGATTTTTTCAGGAGAGTTAGTAAAACATTAGTTACAACGTTTGCACTAGGTGTCGAATTTCTAAAACTAAAATTATTCTTTTTATGATCAAATAACTACAGTCCAGACGCTCGAAAAACATGAAAAACCTCGATATCTCGATAAATATCAACTTTTTTCGTAGGATTTTTTTTTCAGTAGTTAGTAACGAATTTCTAAAAACTTTTACAAAAAAAACCAACAGGCTAACATGTGTTGTTACTGATTTATAGCGGTTAATTAATTCTGTTTTACGGAGCGAGCTAAATGAATAAAGCCGTGAGTTGTTCTCACCATGAATAATTCTTATAGGTACCTAGGCACTATTATTCAACTGACCACTATTTAATTTGTTGGCAATACTTTCTCTCTAATAACATACACGTTCAAACACTTGGCTGCCTCCCGACTCCCGGTGCCCAACTTTTACGAGGCTGCTGACTTTGGGAAGATCAACTTTTGCACACAGAATTAACACACTCTCACACACGCACATACACACACACACACACACACATAATAAACCTAGGGAGCTGTTTAATTGAATAAGAGGATTGAAGGAGGGCGCCGGCAACTGCAACATAGTTTTATAAACTATCGCAATTTCCAACGTTCATGGCGTTTAAGATTAACGTGTATTTTAAGCGCAAATAAAGATTTATTATTTATATTAAGGGGTACGATTTTGCAAATTTACGCTAGGGCGTATTACAAGACGGATGTCGCAAAATTTAACAAAATTTATAAGAAACCAGTTGTTTAAGGATTGCAATTTTAAAATTGGCGCCAAATTTTTTTTTTATTTATGTTATTGGCTTTTATTTATATTGTTATGATTTTGCAAGTTTACGAGGGCGTAGTGCTAATCCATTCGCAGCTAGCAAAAGGAGCTCATAGTGAATAGGTCACTCATACAAATACGCACGAGTGGTGTATATTAGCGCTGCAGTACCTCATTCCCGCGTAAGTAAGACGGGCTCGCATATACTTACAGTAACACGTGTCAGGCAAGAATAGAATAGAAAACTCTTTATTGTTCACACAAATACAACAATATAAACTTAGAACTAAGATTACACAGAAAGAAGTGTTATAATTGGCGGTCTTATCGCTAATAGCGATCTCAAGGCAAGCTGGGTTGCAAACCTGCACAACGGTAAGTAAATCATTATACTGCCTGAGCATAGGCTCAGGTTGAGATTTAACAACATCTGTGGCGCGGTGGGCTTATACCCGCCTGCAACGCAAAAGGTTGCGGGTTCGATTCCCGCATGGGACAAATGTTTGTGTGATCCACAGGTATTTGTTTCTGGTCTGGGTGGTTTTCAATATCTATATAAGTATTTAAAAACGAAAAGCATATAAGTATTATATCCGTTATCCTAACCACCATAACACAAGCATTAAGTTGCTTAGTTTGGGGTTAGGTGGCGCTGTGTGAAATGTCCTGAAATATTTATTTATTATTTATTTATTTATTTAATTATAGGTTAATGCAGATTTATCATGCACACCCCTAGCCCCTATACGTATGGTATGGTAGAACATATTATATTATAACTATTATTACAAGTTTTTAAAATACCTAACATTTTCCACATAAACCCTACTCTTCATTAAATTATGTATTCATCCAAAAGTTGGTTGCCTGGAAGAGGTCGCTTTAAGCGATAAGGCCGCCCATTGTGGGCCAATGTGTTATAATATTGTCATAGTAATTTAAGTACCTTTTGTTACATTGGACACAATAAAGAGTATTTCTACTCTTAGAGTAGAAATACTCTTTATTATTAATAAGAACGTGCCACTTACTATTGGTTAAAGGTTAAATTTTGCAACGTCCGTCTTGTAGGTTACGTATACCTACGGTCATGTCAACTACAATCGAATGGCCTAAAATCCCTGTTTAAAATAACAAATGGACTTGCATCGCTCCTTTGCTTAATTAGTAAAGTCGTAATCACTACTATTTATTTGAGAACTTGTTTTGGCTATGATTATGGTTGAAATTGCTTTAACTGGTGTACGGGGTGTACAGTTATACAACAAAAAATAACTTGGAAGGCTTTTATTTCCTTAAAAATTAATTGATACAAAATTACGAGCAGAACCGTGAAGCGCCATTGAGAGAAGATTGAATGACAAAAATGCACAGATATAATTGAACATTTTGACAGGTTAATATTTGACATCAATTTTTTCTAATTTGCTTTCTGTACATCTGAAGCATTTGCCAATAACATAAATAAAAAAAAAATTTGGCGCCAATTTTAAAATTTCAAATCCTTAAACAACTGGTTTCTTATAAATTTTGTTAAATTTTGCGACATCCGTCTTGTAATACGCCCTAGCGTAAATTTGCAAAATCGTACCCCTTAATATAAATAATAAATCTTTATTTGCGCTTAAAATACACGTTAATCTTAAACGCCATGAACGTTGGAAATTGCGATAGTTTATAAAACTATGTTGCAGTTGCCGGCGCCCTCCTTCAATCCTCTTATTCAATTAAACAGCTCCCTAGGTGTATTATGTGTGTGTGTGTGTGTGTGTATGTGCGTGTGTGAGAGTGTGTTAATTCTGTGTGCAAAAGTTGATCTTCCCAAAGTCAGCAGCCTCGTAAAAGTTGGGCACCGGGAGTCGGGAGGCAGCCAAGTGTTTGAACGTGTATGTTATTAGAGAGAAAGTATTGCCAACAAATTAAATAGTGGTCAGTTGAATAATAGTGCCTAGGTACCTATAAGAATTATTCATGGTGAGAACAACTCACGGCTTTATTCATTTAGCTCGCTCCGTAAAACAGAATTAATTAACCGCTATAAATCAGTAACAACACATGTTAGCCTGTTGGTTTTTTTTGTAAAAGTTTTTAGAAATTCGTTACTAACTACTGAAAAAAAAATCCTACGAAAAAAGTTGATATTTATCGAGATATCGAGGTTTTTCATGTTTTTCGAGCGTCTGGACTGTAGTTATTTGATCATAAAAAGAATAATTTTAGTTTTAGAAATTCGACACCTAGTGCAAACGTTGTAACTAATGTTTTACTAACTCTCCTGAAAAAATCATTTTGATATTTTGAAAAAAATGGGACACTCAGTGAAAAACATGAAAATGTGGTTTTTCTAAAAAAATATAAAACTTACAAAAATGAATTTTATATCCAGAGTTAGTAAAAAATTAGTAAAACTCGTGGATCTAAGTTGTTTTTATCTACGAGGTTTAATTTTGTCTGTAGAGCCGTTTAACTAGGACACTCAGTTCTTACGCTCAGTGAAACTAATTTTTCGCTATAAATCAGTAACAACACATGTTAGCCTGTTGGTTTTTTTTGTAAAAGTTTTTAGAAATTCATTACTAACTACTGGAAAAAAAATCCTGAAAAAAAAGTTAATACTTACCGAGATATCGAGGTTTTTCACTTTTTTAAAACGTAAGGATTGAGTGTCCTAGTATTTTGCTCATAAAAAATTCAATTTAAGTTTTAGAAATTCGCCACTTACTACAAAAGTTTTTACTAATTTTTTACTAACTCCCCTGTGAATTTCATTAATTTTGCTCAACCTCGAAAAAAAAAAGACACAGAAAACCGCAAAAAGTGGATTTACTCTAAAAATATACAATTTAGAAAAACAAATTATATATCATGTTTTAGTATTCAATTAGTAAAAACTTTTGCACCAAGTGCCAAATTTCTAAAACTACTACTTGACCCTTTTTTTTCAAAAATAAAAGACACTCAGTACAGACGTTTCGTAAAAATGAAATCTTTCATTTATTTTAAAAGGGTAAGCTTTTTCGACATAGTCTCTCTTTTAGAAATTGTTTTGAGGGTCAGACTACAAGATGGTAATGTTATTTTTATGTATTTATTCCAATAAACCCATATTTAGCAGGACACTCAATCCTTACGGCGTAAGAACTGAGTGTCCTAGTTAAACCGTTATAAATCTGTAACGGCACATTCTATTGATTTGAAAATTTCCCAAAAGTTTTTAGAAATTTTTTACTAACTCCAGAACTAAAAATTATAATCCTAGGGTCAATACTTTTGAAAATATTCGTATTTAGCGGCGCATCAGGATTGAGTGTCCTAATCTTTTGGTCATATCTCGTTCAATTCAAGTTTTAGAAATTCGAGACCCTGTGCATTATTTTTTACTATATTTTTACTAACTCCCCTGTAAATTTCAGATTTTTTACTGATACTTCAAAAAAAAGACACTCAGTGCAGATGCACACACTCTCAATTCAAGTATCGGGTGGTGAACCTAGATAAAATTGTCATGGTAAAATCACTTGGTCCCGATGCGAATGAATATTGTAGCCCCTTTCTCATACAAAATAAAATGTCTTAACTTTTTTAATTGTAAGAGCATTACATGAAAAAATTTCAGGTATGCCACGAGAGGTCATGCCTATGACACAGTTTTTTTAAAAACCAAGTTATAATATTTTCTTGTTAATTCTCCAGTTACAGATAAACTGGTACAAAATACTAGGTACTTTAGGTCATTAAGTCCTAGAGTTGTGCTGAATAATAAATTAAATAAAAAACTAAAATTGGGTGTATCAATTAATTTATTTTACATTATTTGGATTGTACACATTTTTACATCGATATTTCAATTTTTTTCAAAATAATATTTTTATGCACATAGTTTTGTCATATTTTAAAATTTTACAGAACATTGATTTGAAAATTAAGGAGTATTCACAACTACCAAGTTCTTATGTATGTATTTTTAAAAATAGTTACGTTCCACTCAATCAGTAATCATAGCTGAGAAAAAATAACTATATTTTGTTCCACAGAACGAACACACCTAGGTCTTAGGTTCTATGTTTGGGTTATCTAAGCTTCATACTAGACACAAGTTAGATATGAACGCTCCTTAATATTTAGTCTTAGTTTCTAACAAAAAAATAAACAGATTTCTTAATTAAAGGGATGTCTACTACATCTACTATTAACATTTCATTTCACCGATTTCAAGGTCTCGAAAAGCGCTTAACGTTTTTCAAAAAATTCTCGAGTATTTTTCCACAATTATTAAAGACGTTATCTACTTAATAGACAACAAGAAAATATATAGATATTCTATACACATCTATAGGAAAATTGTGCATATTTAACAAATTTTGTACTAAAAATGTACTAGAAAAAAAAAATCAAAAATTCTATTTTTTTTGTGATTTTATCATTTTACTATTTTTATTTTAGACACGGAAAATGGCGTTATATTGAATAAATTACATTGTTTTATATTCTAACACTACTAACATGTATCTATTGACATTTAACACTTAACACGTTGATTGCCAAGGCATTAAGAACAACGGATTTACAGAGCATTTTAAAAGTTACTTAACACTGCTGCGTCGGGTTATTCCGCAGTGGCGGAAATTTTGCATATCAGTACAGAAAACACGACATTTGTGTGCATTAGCACCCTAGTTTCGACCTCGGAAATACAGCGTTCACGCCTCCGAAGTCAAAGTGTTAAACTTGGTGTCCGATTCAGATTGCTATAGCTTACTGGACAGGATATTTAATTAAAGTATTTAATAACTATGTTTTATTGTAGCCATGTTTGGAACTAATATAAGAGGACTGGACATCGCAGCGAAAGAAAGTTCGAAGAGAAAATTTCATCTAGATACGCTAATCTAAGTTGTCGTGAACCTTCACGTGATTAATCCACGCTTAAAGAGCGCTTTCGAGTTATATCCGAATCTGGTCCGATCTGAATCCGTCAAATAATTGACTAATAACGAACTGAAGTAGCCCAAATGGTTTTAGAATACACATTCTATGGCTGCTTCATTAGCAGAATCAACATTCTAAATGTAAATAAATTCAAACAATTATTATGAAAAATCACTCAAAAAATATATTGAGGAACTATCGATTTGACCTCCTTGCGTAGAATAAAAAAAAACAATCACACGTAGATTCAAGTCAATTTAATATTATTATTTACAAATATAGAGGTGATAGGTATAGTCCGATGAAAACGTAATGTCGGTATGAAAATGAAATCACTTCGGCTTAACGTGGAAGTTTTCTTCACAAGGTGTGTGAAAAAAATCGTCAGAAAAAAAACTGCGTGTCACACGACCAGTGTGTTTTGGCGCACCTTCTTTATAATTCCAAAAACACATGACGTGTGTTAACCGCAGCAAAAGTGTTAAATTCTAAAATTGAAATTTTAATAAGTATTTTACTACCGTCATAGTTTTAATCGGACTAACTAATTTGTAGTTAACAAAACGCGCGTCCCTTATTATATTGTATTCGTGATGGTGATGAAGAAACATACTTTATACACATACATAATACATACATACTTGCAAGAGCGGATCCAGGATTTGGTCCTGGGGGGGCCAAAAAAAAAAGGTGTAGACGGGCAAAAATATTATAATTTTTACTACGAAAAGTGTGTGTTTAGCTCGCTCTGAACAGTTGGAAAGTTCAAATATATCCTTAATAATAAGTGCGCGAGCAACTTGCTGCGAGCGCCGAAAAAAAAATTTTTTTCTTGACCATGAAATATGCTTCTGTGCCTTGGCCCCCTGCACCCCCCCCCCCCCCCTAAATCCGTCTATGCATACTTGTATATATACACAGGTAGCAAACATATGAAGTAATATTTAGTGATGTATCTATACGTCAAACTGAAACTCTTGCCCAAAAAAGTCATCGTACATGAAAAATGGATCAGAAATCAGAACACTTATTATATGCCTAATTTAAACTGGAGGGAATCACCGTATAAACCAACCAACTCAAATATCATTATAGACGTAGAACGAAAAAGTTTAAAACACTTATTATCTTAAGATAATAAGTGTTTTAAACTTTTTCGCTTCACTGTGTATACGACAGAGTTAAGAAAACCCTTTTAACTTTGCGGTTGTTTCTAAGAACATTTTATTTTTGTCGAAGTAATATTGCCATTAATAATTATTATTAGCCAATACGGTATCTCCTTATCAATATGAAAAGTATATTTTTAGTTTTCAAATACTTTCTTGCACAAGTGCTTCCAATTTGACGTCCCTAAAGTATCCCTACATTTATTTAAGTTTAACAAATAAAGGCCGCGCGCCATAGTTAATCACCAAAACTATACAATTTATTCATTTTTAGTCAATTTACATTTTTTTTCATTTCATCATTTTTTCTTGCAACACTTAACATTTATTTAGCCTGGCAATATTTTATTAATTAGTCCATTTGGAAAGGTAGGTTAGCTGCTATTCTTGGTTTTTTCTTTTTCATAGGTTTTGATGTTACAGAGGGAGGTTGTTGGGTTTCCTGTAAATTAAGTATAAATATTAAAGAAAATATAATTATAATAATACGAGTTTTACCCGCTGTATAATAATAATAATAAATATTTCAGGACATTTAACACAGCGCCACCTAACTCCAAGCTAAGCAACTTAATGCTTGTGTTATGGTGGTTAGGGTAACGGATATAATACTTATATACTTTTCTTTTTATCAGTCTATTATTACAGGGTCACCCCCTTTTTTTTGACCCAGTAAAAATGCGTTACGCATCATCACCCCGCGCCGGTGGGCGTAGGGCGGTATGTGGGACTCCCCCGCCAAAGATGGGAGCGGCGAGGATACCCACTAAAAACCTGGGGGTGTCCTGCGGGACGCCATAATGCCGGGGCAGCGGGTACACCGAAGCACTCATCCGCCTTGGGGTCTAAGCCCTAAGCTATCTCTATAAGATATGTAGGAGGCAGTCGTTAGGTCATGTTGCAGGCCCTGTAGTAATCTCGGCCCTGAAACTGCAACATATAGGTTCGCCACACAACCTATACATTGTGATTTGATTCTGACAGTGTAAGTAGGGTAACCTGTTCTGTTGGAGTATAAACCTCAATTATTATTGTTGTATTATTATACAACATTTCAGTTTAATCGGTCCACCTGTTTAAGCGTGAAAGAGCAACAAATCCATACATTTTTACAAATTTTCTCGTTTAGAAGTAGGACAATAAGTAATGGAAGCTTATGCTCGCGGTTTTATCAGTCACGATTTAATTTTCATGATTAATTACCCTAATTTAATAAAATTGTCTTAAGCGGCTAACAGTCGCTGAACCTCTGTCTCGCTCGCATGATATAACGAATTGTCAAATAACAATTGATAAAATTTACTTTTTGGAAATGTGTTAAATTGAAAATTTTGCTCATATTTTTATACAATTTTTTAAAGTATAACCAGTTTGATATTTTATAAAATTGTTGCGGCATGTTTAAATATAGATATTTTTCATATAACTGAGAATGCCATTGTGGTTATTTAAGGTAGCAAACTGGGAATACTTATAAAAATAGTATAAAAATATGAGCTAAATTTCAATTTAACACATTTCCAAAAAGTAAATTTTATCAATTGTTATTTGACAATTAGTCATATCGTGCGAGCGAGACAGAGGCCCAGCGACTATTAACTCCTTAAAATAATATTATCTGAAACGTACCTGAGCATTAACAGGCTGTGGTTTCGGTAGAACACATTTTGGTGTTATCGAATCTTCTGTCTCTTTCTTCGACGATCCTCCTGAATTTTGTACCCTCCTGAAAATAATATTTTAAATTGAAATAGGTAATTGTAAATAGGGTCAAAAAGTCAAAACAATATCATATCGTCCACTCGCGACGACAAACGTTTTTTCATAGTCAAGGTAGTCTGGAAGAGATCGCTTTTAGCGATAAGACCGCCAATTGTTACACTTAAGTTACGAAATTGTGTTTTAGTTTAAGATTCTCTGTATATTTGTGGTGTTACAATAAAAAGTATTCTATCTATCTATCTATTATGGACAAATAAATATTCTTATTCTTATATTAATCTCATCTTTTCCTAATTCCAATCAGACTTAATTACCACAATAAAAGTCTGTAAACGTAGCTAGTATTTTGTCGTGAAGCATGTTCATGAATAGGAAATCAGATCTAAGTGTCCACTTGTAGTAATTTACCCTGAGTGAAGATTTCAAGAATATTCATTGTTTATATTCAAGTGTTTGTAACGTTTCGAGTATTTTGATACTCGAAACTTGTTTACGTCTCAAGAGTAAAATTCTTTGATAGTTGGCGCCAACAGGAAATGTTCTTATTGCAAGGGATCATTTTCGCAGACATATTTCCATTAACGTACGTGTTAAAATGAGGCTCTTATTAAAACAATTGGGTGATTCTACGATAAGAGGTACTTTTGACGGCAAGGACAAAAATATAGCTTTAATTTATAATATCTTCCAAAATAACCTCCCCGAAAAAAGCATTGTAGAGTTACGAATTTTGCACATATTTCATGGTCTAGATTATATTTTTTTTCTCGGCGCTCGCAGCAAGCTGCTCGCACACGTATTATTAAGGATATTTGAACTTTCTAACTGTTCAGGGCGAGCTAAATACACACTTTTCGGAGTAAAAAATATTATATTTTTGCCCGACTGCACCTTGCCCCCAGGACCAAATCCTGGATCGCCCTTGATCTTATACATTGCAATTTATAATTTTAATTAATTTTAATGCGTTGATAAAAAAGAAAAACAAAAAAAAAACAATGTCAAATCTTAATCATGTCCAAAAATTCTAATATTATGTCCAAAAACAGATAGATGTCAATCCGCCAATTTACAATTTATTAAAATTAAACTCAAATTATAATTAATCTATGTTCAAGAAATTAGTATACTCAAGTTCAAAAATATATACTAAATTTAATGATTGGATGTCATTAATAATTTTACAGTATTATTATTTAAAGTCCAAATATTCTTTGTTCTATCATAATATATTTTTGAAGTGAAAACTTCTTTAGCGGCGCTGAGCACTTTTTTTTGTATGGGTAAAAACTTTCAAACTCGCGTCAGGGTCACGTGATGCTGATCGAAAAAGCGTAAGATCGAGGGGAAGGGAGAGGAACTAGTATCTCTCACTCTTTCTACCGTGCTTGAGTGTGCTGCTCTGTGAATTTGGTTTAACTATGTCAAATGATCGCAATTTTAGCACAACGAAATACAAAACTACTATTGATGCGGTCTTTATTAGACACTTAAATAGGTTCGAATCAAAACTGTTTGTTTCTTACTTCAGTTATCATAAACCAATTGTATCAGTTGTAAAAATTTGCGATGATGATTCTGATAATAACGATGGTGTAAAAGTCGTCGAAATTATGGATGGAAGTTGATTTTTCTGAGAGATAAAATTTAATGTAATATATAAATAACGATATAATATTATAAATATTAAATAACAACATATAAATTGTCATATTTGTGTACGATAGCGCAATAAATAAACGTTGTATTCTACCTCATAAATGATAGTACTTTTATACTTATAATTAAACACAACGTTAATATTGAAGTTTTCACTTCTGCCGGCACTCCCGGAGTGCTACCTTTTTTTTATTTCTAAATAATAGAGTTCCTTACCTCCGGCTAGTTTGCACCTGTAGCGGCACGAATGGATTGTTCAGTTTATCCGTATTATTGGCTCCGGGAGTGGTGGGTTGCACGTTCGATGCTTGGCCCATGTTTAGTTGTGGCGCGTTATTCTATAGGTAAGAAAAAAAAATATTACATAAAAAAACAATAAAGTACGTACTCTATGTATTTGTCTAAGATTCCTTCGTACATTGTAATTTCAGAAAACTCCGATCTGGTTTTTTTCTACTAACATTAGTAATGCGAAAATTACGTATACAAATTAAAAGTAAGTTGATAGATTTTATTTTTTCATACCTAAACGATTTTTAAACATAATAAAAACTTGAGAGGTGGAAAATATCTGGCTTGCTTTCTATAAGAGAGAGAGAGAGAGAGGGAGACAGGCAGAGAAACATGCGCACGCCGCACAGCTTACAATAGCTTACTATAGCAAAAAGTGTCGTGACAACTTTTCGTAAGATTTTTTTCCGTCTAGCCCCCTTTCACAATGCGCGATAAGGAACTTCGTTCCAATATAAAAGACAAGGACAAAAGAGACAAGAAAACAAGAGACAGAGACAAGACAAGACGACAACGACGAGTAGACAAGTAAGTTTTAAGTATGTTATTGTAGTCTAATTATTTCCTATGTATCTTGGTTTGCAATAAGGTGTTTTTCTAAATTCTAAAATATAACATTTTTACTAGAACTTTAAAAAATTACCTGCGCATTCAACCAGCTAGGCCCCAACGTGACAGAAGCCGATGGCAAATGTTGCGGGAACCCACCGCGCGCGAACTGTGGAGCCAAATGTGGCTGCGGCATTAGTGGCTGTGATCCATGCGGCTGTGGTAACATTGGCCCATGTGGCTGTGGCAATAACGGCTGTGAACCGTGTGGCTGAGCCAAAAGTGGCTGGGTCCCATGTGGCTGTACGAATTGTCTGAACGCTAGTGACGGCGCTGGCTGTGTCTGGAGGAAAAGTTTTTTTTAATTATTTTGTACATTCTCAATATTTTATTAACAATTCAGGCGAGAACAAACCATGCTATTTTTTATCAATGTGTGGGTTTTTGATGCTTGTAAAATTAAATCAGACATAACTTTAGTAAAAATTAGGGTGAAAGGTATGTATGTAGCTTTGAAATTTGAGGTACTATGGAAATTAAAGACAGCATACTATTATTGTTGTTTTTACTTCGAATGTATTGCTAAATGTAAATGGATTCTTTTTGTTTTATTTTAAGAAAAATAAAATGTTTCATGTTGCTACGAGCATGTTAATTATAATATTTTTGCGATAATTTTGAGAAGTTCAATGTTTCTTGTATTCTATCATCCATACATGTCCATTCATCCATTATAATGTTTGTTTTGAGTATATGAATGAATGCAATCCACAGAATAACATTAACCTTTTGAACGCCACGGCACAAACGCATTTTCGTGCCCTGTGCGCCAAGGCACAATTAAAAAAAAAATACCCTACGAAAGAACTAGTGTTGCCAAAAGTCGATAAATATTTTTATTTCACTTTATTAAGACTGGGTTTTTGTCGTCTATAGACGTCGTTGGCGTACAGGACCCGCAAGTACTTGTCAAGTATAGGTGACTTTGGCGGTCAAAAGGTTAAATGTACCTGTGAATGTCATTTGAAAAAATATCTTACAACCCGACGTCCGACTAATCGAAAGTAACGGTACATCTGAAACTGTTTTATGTTTAAGTAAGTTTTTTTTTTAATAAATTAATCATCGAACATCTAAGACATTGGGGGTTGTTACAAAGGATACTTTAATCATTAAAAACATAAAGTGCATATGAATATCTTACTAAAATTATAAAAGTGAAAGTTTGTAAGAATGAATGTCTGGATGTTTATTACTCTTTCACACCTAAACGGGTGGACCGATTGAGCTGAAATGTTGTATAGAGATAGCTTAGACTCTGGAATAACACATACTGTGGGTAAAACCACTGGGCGCAACTAGTAGGCTATAAAAAACAATGATTACTTCATCATCATCATCATCTCAGACGTAGGACGTCCACTGCTGAACATAGGCCTCCCCTTTGGACTTCCATATGTACCGGTTGGAAGCGACCTGTATCCAGCGTCTTCCGGCGACCTTTATAAGGTCGTCTGTCCACCTAGTGGGTGGAAGTCCTACACTGTGTTTGCTAGTCCGTGGTCTCCACTCGAGCACTTTTTGACCCCATCGACCATCCGAGATCACATTTCACACTAATTACTATATTATAAATGCGAAAGTTTGTGAGTGGGTAGGTGTGTATTCTTCATGCCTTAACGGACCGATTAAGCTGAAATTTCGTGTAGAGATAGCTTAGACCCTGAAATAACACATAGGCTTCAGTACAGCGGGTAAAACTGCTGGTCGCAGCTAATCTAAATATATAAAAGGAAAGAGTGATTGACTGATCTATCAACGCACAGCCCAAACCGCTGAACGGAATGAGTTGAAACTTGGAATACAGATAAGTTTTATGACGTACACGACCGTTAAGAAAGGATTTTTGTACGCGGGTAAAGCCACGAGCATAAGCTAGTAACTTATAATTCCAAATTACAAAAGTATAGAAATGAAGGGTTTTCTCTTACCTTAAAGTTACTATTGGTCCATTCGTTAGGCACGGGTGGCTTGACGTTGTTTTGTGCGTTTTCTTTGCGCCAATTCTGAGGTTGTTGCGGAATTCTATAAAAATAAAATATAAATTCTTAACAAAAACCTTACTTTTAAAAAAACCTGCGTAAAAGGTAATTAGGATTATTCTATGTATTGATTTACTCATCTGTTAAAATTTGTAAAGAATATCCAATATTATCAAGATTTATTAAAGTTATCCTACACGACTGCGCCAATTCAAATTAATCTTATGTCTGTGACAAATTTTGTTGTCTGTAAGCAATAATATCTTACCCGTTGAATAGCATCCACGTAGGAAATGCCTGGCTGCTTGTAAAATGTTAATGAACTGTAATATTATGGTCTCTCTATCTTTAAACTACGAAATTCACTATTTCGCGGGTGATAAAAGATTGTAAATTATCGGCTAGGCGTGTTAGTTTATAAACTTACTAAATTTTACTGTCGGCAGACAATCTATAGACAGTTTTTTCGAATTTTTGGTGACATAATATATTAAACAAAAGTTATAAGTCACCTGGGTGGATTTGGCGGAGGTGGTTTTGGTCCGTTGTCGTTTTTCGCACGCCAATTTTGATTTTGTTCCTAAAACAAGAACGAAGAAAATTTAACTCAATATTCATGTTAATCAATTTTATTAAATCTTTTTTCCTATTTTTAGGCTTATGACACCATACCTTATTTTTCTTATCATTTTCATTTTCGCTTATCTTCAATAGACTTTTCAGCAAGTTTGTGGCGTCCTGTACAGAAAAATATCATATTAAATTAATGTACACCAATAGTTATACCGTAGATAATTAATTATAATGAGGATTTTCACGAAAATTTAATCCGCCAGTTAGCGCCATTGTAACAGGAGGTCCATCATAATTTATAAATCTATGATACAGAAATTTTTCGGTGTTTGTCTATGAATGTTAGCAATTAAAAATAAATAATTCTTGAATCAAACCTTCTTGTTCACGTGCATATGGTCAAAAAAAAAAAAGATTGTACTCTGACATTTTTGACAGGTCTGGACCTGATGTCTCAGTGCTGGATGTTTTTTTCAAAAAACCCTCATTATTGTTAAACGTAAATAAATTCGACAGTTTTGTAGAAGTTTATGTAAATTCTAACTTTGGTGATCATAATGTACCTCTAAATTAACAATTTGTCAATAAAAAGAGTGTCTTCATGATTATAAAGACTAATAAACTTACCGGAGGCGCGCTATTATTGATGTTGGTCATTGCTGTGATACGAGGTTCCACTGGGGACGATTTCTTGTCCACTGGTGGACTATAAAAAACAATTAATGGGTTAATAGTCGCTGAGCCTCTGTCTCGCTCGCACGATATAACTTATTGTCAAATAACATTTGAACAATTATTAGTTATTATTTAATCATCATCATCATTAACTATATGTTAGTGTTAGTTATGTGGTTACGCGAAACTTAGCTAGAACAAAGAATACGAAACGACGACGACCACGATGACAAACCGCTGCCGGACGCTACGCAAAAATAGACTACAACGCTGACACGTGTTTCGCCTCTACACGAGGCATCTTCAGAAAGATGTTCATTCGCCGACCGCTGGACAGGGAGGGCTGTATGTTTGCTATAGTTATAACCCTTAATGCATGCATATGCGGGAGGGCGGGTGTAGACTCGGTGGTGGAATTAATACTAATTACTATTTTGGTAACGTTTGAATTCCTCGCCGTCTCTTAAAACTTAGTTAGACTCACAAATTTAGAGCGGAATTAACACTAAATATTAAATAATAACTAATAATTGTTGTGATGGATTTCCACAAAGTAACGCCTAGTTCCATTAATTAAATAATATTTGATAAAATTTACTTTTTGGAAATGTGTTATATTGAAAAATTTGCTCATATTATTATACTATTTATATAATTGGTATTTATATATTAAGAAAATAATCAATTTTAATAGTTTTTTTTTTCTAATTTGTCAATTAATTTCAAAATAAACGCAATAAATAATAAATATTATGATGTCAATAGATTTATTAATTAAAAATAAACAACGATTAGTAAGTTCTTATTATAATCAACATAAATCAAAGTTTTAGAACAATCAAATTATAAAAGGTTCAAATTAAAAAGCTTTTCACATAAATAAACAAAATTAATTTATATATACATAACTTTGTTATATAAAACTTTTAAAAAAGCCGTTTGATAGTGAAACCTACCTATAGTTTCAACTTCGAAATCATGGTGTGGCGTGGCCCGTGTGGCGTCGTAAGTTGAGCCAAAATCAGTATAATAATTGATTCAATGATGATAAAAAAAAAAGATTATTCTTAAAAATAAAATCACGTATTAAAATCGATAATTTCCAAAATCGATTATTTTTTTATCACAACCTACCTAATCTGACATTTAATCTACATTGACATTTGACATCTTCACGACATTCAAGGTCATTTTTTTTTCTGTTTTTGATGGTTCGCTTACTTTTTCCATTTCACACAACTGTGACGTCATCAGAGGTCAAATGAAGGTTATTCAATAAAAGCCTAAAATAATAGTAATCCGTGATTATTTTCGGTTTCTAAGTAATGGGTAGTGATCAGTAACCTTATTCCTCGAAATGGTTTTGAAATTACTAAAAACAAAAATAAATGAACATACCCAATTATTCCCAGTTTGCTATCTTAAATAACACCAATGGCATTCTCAATTATATAAAAAATATCTTTAAACATGCCTTAACCATTTTATAAAGTATCAAACTGGTTGTAATTTAAAAAATTGTATAAAAATATGAGTTATATTTTCAATTTGACACTTTTCCAAAAAGTGAATGTTAACAATTGTTATTTGACAATTTGTTATATCGTGCGAGCAAGACAGAGGTTCAGCGAACGAATATTACAAGTAGTTTTTCAAATAGAAATTGGACGATATGCGTCGTGGCCAAGAGGTTATGTGGTGCAAATGTGTTTCTGGATCACATAGTTCAAATGCATCCAGCGTCTTCTGGCGACCTTTATAAGATCGTTAGTCGTCTGTCCACCTTGTGGGTGGACGTCCTACGCTGCGTTTGCTTGTCCGTGATCGACTACTTTTCGACCCCATGAAGAAGTATTGGAGCAACGTCTTTTTTTTTGAAAAAAAATATATTTATTTATTTTATTTCTAGCCATGGTCGTCCCACTGCAGGGCAAAGGCCTCCCTACCTTCCTTCCACTTTTTGCGGTTTTGGGCTATTTCTGACCAATTTTTGCAAAAAGAGTCTAACTCATCCCGCCATCTCCGCCTGGGCCTACCGCGGCGTCGTCTAACTATGCTGGGTGTCCACTCAGTGGTGCGTTTAGCCCACAGCTCGTCCGACATGCGGCAGATATGCCCTGCCCAGGTCCATTTTAAACTCGCGGCTTTATGACCAACATCGACGATCTTTGTTTTTGAGCGCAGTATGGTGTTCCTGATTCGGTCTGTTAGCTTGACGCCTAGGATACTGCGCTCCATCGCTCGCTGGCAAACCCCGAGCGCGAACTTCTGATGATCAGTCAAAGACCAAGTCGGTGCTCCGTAGGTGAGGACAGGGAGAATGCACACATCCATGAGTTTCTTTTTAAGGGTTAGTGGTAAGTTTCCCTTCATTAGATGTTTCATGGACCAATAGCTCCTCCAGGCGTTTTCAGTTCGTCTAGCAACTTCGCGATCCTGTCTCGCCTGGAAGGAGACTAATTGGCCCAAATAAATGTACTCATGGACGTATTCAATCTCCTCGCCATTCACTTCTAACCTACGTTTCCTGCTGTTTGTCATGATCTTGGTCTTCGACATGTTCATCTTCAGTCCGACCTCGAGGCTTGCGATGTTAAGTTCTGTGATCATAGATCCAAGTTCCTCTGCCGTGGAAGAAAATAAGACAATGTCATCGGCGAAACGTAGATTTGTTAACCTGTTTTCTCCGATGACAATGCCCTTCGTCCGCCAGCTTGGTGAGAGTTTTTTGAATACCTCTTCGAGAGTTGCAGTGAAGAGTTTTGGAGATAGCGGGTCTCCTTGTTTGACTCCTTTTTCTATCGGAAAAACTTGGCCAGTTTTGTGCAGCTTTACAGCTGCAGTACTATTGCGATAGATGTTTTGAAGAAGATGGATGTAAGTAGTGTCTATGTCTTGTTGTTGAAGGGCTTGGAATATTGATGAATGATGGAGACTGTCAAACGCTTTGGAATAATCAATGAATGCAATATATAAGGGTAAATTAAATTCAAGGTATTTTTCAAATATTTGATTAAGAGTTTGTAAGTGGTCGGTAGTAGAAAGACCTCGACGGAAGCCTGCTTGTTCCGCAGGTTGATGTAAATCTAGTTTGCCTGAAATGCGGAATTCAATGATTTTAATAAATGTTTTATAGAGATGGGAGATTAAGCTAATAGGTCTATAGTTTATTAAGTCTGATCGGTCGCCTTTTTTATGCAAAAGAATTATGTTGGAATGGCAAAAGTTTTTTGGAAATGAACCTGTCTCTAATATTGAATTAAAAAATGTTGTTATTTTATCTAATAAGATCGGTTCCCCTATTTTCAACGCATCGCTGGTAATGCCATCTTCTCCTGGACTTTTGCTATACTTCATGTTAACTAGAGCTCGATGTACCTCTCTCGGTGTTATTTTAGGTATATTTTCAGGACATGAGTAAGCGTCAGTAAATAGTGGGGGGGTTGTGTCGTTACTGCTATATAAGACTTTGTAATATTCAGTGCATATGTTAAGTATTTTTTCTCTATCGCCGTGTTTCACGCCGTTACTATCTTTTAATTTACCTATAATAGATTTTCCTTTTTCTGTAGTACCTCTGATTGCTGTTTTTAAACTAGTATTTTGTTCTAAAGCTGTTTTTACTGTGTTAACATTATAGTTTCTTATATCTTTACGTATATTTCTTTTAACTTCTTTGTCTTTTCTCCTATAGTCTTCTGTATATAAAAAAATATAGGATATTTGATATTACTACTAGCTTATGCTCGCGGCTTTGCCCGCGTTGCTAAATCTTTTCTTAGCGGAGGACTACATCATAAATCCTATCTGTATTTCAAATTTTAACTGAATCCGTTCAGTGGTTTTGGCTATGCGTTGATAGATCAGTCAGTCAATCAGTCACTCTTTCCTTTTATATATTTAGATATATACATATAATAACAATAAATATATTAACCTGTAGTTAGCGAAGGCAGAGTGTTGTCCGTCCCTGCGTAGAGACGGGTATGTGAAGCCGAACTCATCCGTGTGCCCTGTTGGTCGCTTGTCCCGGGACACACGGGACTTGCGACCGAATGATAGGTTCAACATGTGGTGCGGTTGCATTCTGTGGGGAAAAGACAAAAATAATTATAGAATAAGTCCTTTGGTTAAACAATTTAGGACATTATCAGTGTACCTTGGATCATCATTGTCATCAACATCATTGTACCTTGGTTTAGTACCAAGTACTAAACAAGTGACATGAGTTAATCCAGGTACTATCGTAAGTCCACATTTTGTAATAACATGGTATCACGTCGGGGTCACTAACGGTACTTGACCCAGTTAGGGTTCATCGACAGGGCTCCATAAGATTTTATTGTATTTATCTTGAAACGGGAGCATAAACAACCCATTGGGAAATGGGATCTATTGTGTTCGCCCCTACTACAATGTCCCTTACTCTTTGAAAAAGTGGTTTAATAACACGGTGATGCCACTGGGAGAGGATAGGATATATAAATATACTTTAGGATACGCAGTCTCAAGGAGGCTCATGTGTTTCATGGTTGAGACATTGCATTCACACAAAATTTTTCCATTGGGTACTTAACTTCACCACAGATTCTTTGGTCATTTATTGAAGGCATAAGGGTTGCTGAGGTTACAGTGAACAAAGAAACTTACCTATAGAACCTGGGTTGATCAAACAAGTCTTTACTCATGGCTCCGGGGAAGGGTTGGCCGAACATCACTTGGTAGCTGGCCTTGCTGTTCAGTTTGTCAGACAGTCTCTATGTTAGAGTTGATACAAACTTACCTATAGAATATATAGTTGGTACAAACTTACCTATAGAACCTGGGTTGTTCAAACAATTCTTCAGTCATGGCTCCGGGGAAGGGTTGGTCAAACATCACTTGGTAGCTGGCCTCGCTGTTAAGCTTGTCAGACAGTCGGACAGTGTTAGAGTTGGCGGACGGTATAATTGCGGTAATGGTTCCTATGGCGCCACAAGGCACGGATATTTGTCTCGCACTGCAAACGACTCGGTCGTAGAGTTTGAAGTCTGCCTTTGGATCCGGGTGGACGTTGCCGCTGCTTAGTTCAGGCTGAAAATACGACATTATTTAGCACAAATTAACCTGAGATTAAGAGCGTATATATCGAGTGACGCTGTCTAATCGCACTATTTGACAAATTTTGAAATATAAATTCATAGAATTAATTCATTGAAAATTCCTTAAGAACAGCCCTCCATAATATTATTGCACACATTTTAAAAGTGTTTCCAGTTTGATATATTAAAAAATGGGATAGGGAGCAATATTGAAAAAAATTTTTTTTCAAAAAATTTCATTATGCCATTTTATAATATATCTAACTGAAAACACTTTTAATGTGTGCAATAATATTATGGAGGGCTGCTACAGAGGAATTTTCAATAAATTAATTCCATGAATATATATTTCCAAATTCGTCAAATTGTGCGTGCGAGAGAGCGTCACTCGATATATACGCTCTTAAGGCCCTTTTTCAAAAAAAAGTCTCATTTTGCAAAAAATTTAATAGTCCTCACCCTATAAAGCAGACTCCACTTGACCTGCAAAGTGACATTCTTCTCCTTATCCTTGAGAGCTTTAAGCTGCAAATCCAGGTCTTCATATAACGCCTTCATTTCCTCGGGCTCCAGGGCTTCAGCGCCGCACTCACGACGCAGCGCCTTAGAATGGGGCTGAGTCTTCAACCAGTTCTGAACTTCTATGTGTTTCTTTTCACTAGTATGGATAACAAGTGAATTTTATTAAAATTTTTAAAACTTTCAAAATATGTAATTGGCGGTTTTGTGGTGGCGGCCATCTTGGATTTTAAATTTATCATTTTGCGTTGTATTCTACTAGTTAAGCCCCACAAACAGACAGACACGTCAAACTTATCACTAAACACCCCGTCGTTTTTGCGCCAGGGGTTAAAAATAATGTTTAAATATAAATAACACTTTATTGATATAACACAGAAAAGAAAAACTACTACTGGTTGCGTAATTAGAAAACTTGGGTTTTTAATGGGATAAATCAAATTTAATAAATAAAGAAGGGAAGAAAACACGTCACGTTTTAGTTACCACCTTCTGGACAAAACCGTGTCGCCAAACGGTTATGACCGTGTTCCGGCATAATGTTCAATGAAGCTTGGGAGTGATTTATCCCGCCTTCTAGGTATAGTCTGCTACTATCTACGGCCGCATCGTCGCTTAACATCACGCGAGAACGTGGTCAAAGGCTAACCTACAAAAGAAGGCTAATAAAAAAATACCCACCCGATCTGATCCGGCCATATATCGCCCTCGAAGAAAACGTCTCGGTTGATGCAGTGCGTCAACTTATCAAACACTGTTGGGTAGGTGTTGATATAGTTGGTCACTAGAGCGGTACAACGCGCTGAATATTGCCATGAATTGGTCACTGAGAGGGGACTTTACCAAATACATTCCTTTTAATAAGAACAGTGGCCGTAGCATGACACACGGGATCCCACTTCCCACAGAAACTTCAAGAGTAGAACTGCCATCCCATACATTGTACTTTTGTGAATGTATGGGATGACAGTTGACTTGACAGCGAGACAAGTCTACGCAACGTCTGTGCTTGAGGGGCTGGTCGCATTTGGAACACATTATCATCATCCGTGTTTCTCGAGCGATACAACTTGAAATGAAATGAAATCAGTTTATTGGCTCTATCCCTATAATACATGGTATAAGAAAAAAATACTTGCCAATAGGAACAGGCTCAGCGTTACCTTGGGTACATTCGGTGGAATGTGATCAATCATAGACCTATTTAGCATTAAGTTGCTTAGTTTGGGGTTAGGTGTCGCTGTGTGAAATGTCCAGAAATATATCTTTATTTCGTATTAAAAAAAATTACCCACCCCATCTGATCCGGCCATATATCGCCCTCGAAGAATACGTCTCTGTTGATGCAGTGCGTCAATTTGTCGAACACTGTTGGGTAGGTGTTGATATAGTTGCTCACTAGTGCGGTACAACGCGCTGAGTACAGCCATGAATTGGTCACTGGACAACGACGCGTATAACCTGACACTTCTAGGTTCTGAAACAAAATAATATTATCTTTTGTTAGTTTTTAACCCCCGACGCAAAAACGACGGGGTGTTACAAGTTTGACGTGTCTGTCTGTGTGTCTGTGTGTGTGTCTGTCTGTGGCATCGTAGCTCCCAAACGGATGGACGTTTAATTTAGTTTTTTTTGTTTTAAAGTAGAGTTAGTCGAGAGTGTTCTTAGCCATGTTTGGTGGAAATCGGTCCAAGATGGCCGCCGCTACAAAATGGCGGATTACTTTTTTCTTCCACGACCCCCTCAATATGGGTATCAAATGATAGGCTTAACTAGTAGAATACAACCCACTATATAAAATTTAAAATCCAAGATGGCCGCCACCACATAATGGTGAATTACGTATTGCGTTGGGGTTTTTTTTTAATTTTTAATTTAATTCACTTGTGCTTAATATCTTTTACTATTTTTTATTACTTTGGCTGCGGCGGCTTTTTACCAGTGTAGTACCATTCGCAGTGATGGAAATTACGCACAGTGTGGTAGTATCAGATCACAAAACGCATGTCATTTTGGGTCCTGAGTAGAGTCCTTTTCACGAAAGAGGTCCCGTGGAATTTAGCGGAACTAAATTAAATTTTATCGTCGATAAAATAATATTATTTATATTTTTAATAGGTATTTATTTTATCTAACGAAAAATAAATACCTATTTAAAAAATAAATAATATAATAATAATATGAGAAATGGGGAGTTAAAATGTTATAGATATTTCAACTTTTAAAATGTGCGATAGTGGCGCCCCGCAAAAAAAGACTCCTTTCGTGAAAAGCACTCAAATCAAAGCATTTAGTAGACTCGATTGCTCGAGTATAAGTCGGATGTATAAATATTATTACCAGCCGAGAAGTTTATAATTGTCATCGTGAATCATTACATATCTAATAATTTTTAGTCTGTAGACGAGTCTATGGGACTTTGATTTGTAATAGCGGTCGTTTTGTACATGATTATTTTGTAAAATTATATTAATTTTTTTCATTCCAACTTCTCAAGTCTTCAAGTTTGTATTCTTTTTCTTTTTTTTACTTGCTGAAAATATAGTTTTTAAAGAGCATTTCGTACCTTCTTGTTAAACTTCAAGTTGAGTCCAATGTTAGCTTTGTTGAGAGCGTCAGTGGGGAGGTCGTTCCTTTCTCCTGCCACCACAAACACGCAGCCTGTGATCCGTGACAACATCTGTGTTGATATACCTGGGAACATAATTTCAACACTTAATATATAAAATTGAATTTCTAAAGCGAGACGACCTCAATAAACGCCATAAGAGAAAATGAAAAGAGTGGGAGGCTCTTATCCTGCTGTGAGACACAATAAACTCTTTATAATTATTGTTATGTATAGAGTAAATCTCGAAAACGGCTGAGCCTGAGTGATCAAATCTTGCAAGTTAAATTTGACCCACTTCCCGGTGTCCGATTGAGCTGAAATTTTGCATGCATGCATAAATCGGATGACAATGCAATATTATTATGACATGGAGCTGATCTGATGATGGAGCGGGAAGGTGGCGTTTTTTCACGTAAGATAACGTGCCACTAGCAAAATACACAAACCGTGTGTTGTCAAAATTATAAAAAAAAAGAAACCTACCACAGACGGCGGCGGCATGGTTGGCGTTGTGGTAGGTGCTGATCACGGAGTGCGGGGTCGGCGTCGGCTGCGGCTGCTCTAAAACTGACACCTTTATACGACCGCTGCGGATCGACGACGAGTCTAGCACCTGAAGAACGATTACGTTTAAGAAATAAAGAAAACACATTTATTCTACAGCTTAACATACAAGAAATAAAAAATACAAAATGCGCGACTAAGCCGAGGGTAGACTTCCTTTGCAGGAGGACGTCTAGGTGGGTACTCCAACAGTGCCAGTTATTCTACCGCCTGAGCAGTAGTGTACAAACATTGCTGTGCTTCGGTAGGGCACTGTAGCTAGTGAAATTACTGGGCTGAAGAGTCTTAACATCTTATGACTCTCAAGTAAGAAGCGTTGGCGCAGTGCACTGGGTAGCACTGTACTAATTATGGGCAGCGTTGTCTTCTTACTTCGTTGTATAAAAAAAAATAACGTAAGAAAACACATTTATTCGACGGCTTAACATACAAGAAATAAATTACAAATGCGCGACTAAGCCGCCTAATAGGAACTGCCTCAGCATTGTGCTGTGTGTGAGACTGAGTGAGACACCCACCATTGCCCCCCCCCCCCCCCCCCCCCATTTGTTATGCACACAAGTAAGAAGACAAGCTAGACGCTCTCCTGGTGATAAGAGATAATGCAGCCGATAAATAGCACCAGGATTATACAATATAGAGTATTGAAGGTACATTCATCAATGTTTACAAATTTTGACATTAAGAGCGTATATAGTGACGCTCTCTCGCTCGCACTATCTGACAAATTTTGAAATATAAATTAATAGAATTTTTTTTTTGATAATTCCTTAAGACCACCCCTGCATAATATTATTGCACAGATTTTAAAAGTCTTTTCAGTTTGATATATTAAAAAAAGGCAACATGAGAATTAAAATCCGTGCTATTTTTTTTAATATATCAAACTGAAAACACTTAAAATGTTTTCAATAATAATATGGAGGGCTGTTCTTAAGGAATTTTCAATAAATTAATTCTATGAATTTATATTTCAAAATTTGTCAAACAGTGCGAGCGAGAGAGCGTCACTCGATATATACGCTCTTAAACCACGCCTCTTATTCTAAAGTCATAGGATTTGATGACTCTCCAGTTCACTAGTAGTGCCCTTCTACATTAACAAAACAGTGTCTCTTGTATGACAACCCCCCATTATATATATTAGTAAGTAGCAAAATGGCATTTACAGAAGCCTGACGTCCATAATACTGCCCCGTGGTCATCAGGAAGACAGTGGAGGCGTGCGGGAATGCCTCTTACGGCGTCGTGTAAATGATGAACAGGGTAGGTCCAAGAACACTACCCTGAGGCACTCCATAGTCATCTGGAATATCTCTACAGGTGAAAAAATCCACTTGTACGCATTGGACACGATTTGTGTGGTAACTTCGGAATATGTCTACCGTCTACGCCAAACCTCGGATTCCAATGTAATCAAGTTTAGATAAAAGGAGAGGAACAGAGACAGTGTCGAATGCTTTAGAAAGGTCGAGGAAAATGCCAACATGTTTGTGCTTTCTATCAATATTCATCATTCGTGGACATTCCACGCCTGATATATCAGTAGAAAGTGTACTTACTGTAGCCTGACATCCATAATACTGTCCGGTGGTCATCAGGAACACGGTGGAGTCGTGAGGGAATGCTTCCTGCGGGGTGGCGAACCGGCCCGTCTCTTGTATGATGTGAGCCGATACATCCTTCACTATCGCGTGTAAAGGGTACCCGCAGGGAACGGTGCACCATTCCGGCTCTTGTACCATTGTTATGTTGTCTTGGATTATGTATTTGTAACCTGGGGAGGGGATTTTATGGATTTACTAGCTGAGCATAGCGGTTTTACTTAAGGAGCTCAAGCTGGGCTATTCACTTATCCGTTAGGGAACCGAAACGCAGACCGAATTAAAAAAAATGTATGAAAAGACGTATAACGTCGTATCGATTTAATAATACGTCATTTCATACATTTTTGACAATTCGGTCTTCGGTTCGGTTCACTGACAGATAAGTGAATATGCAGATCTTGTATGAGAATCGAATAAAATCCACACTAATATTACAAATACGAATGTGTGTCTGTCTGTCTATTACCTCATCACGCTTAAACCGCTGAATGGATTTCGATCAATAACTCCACGCCAGTTTTGTGTGAAAGAGGGACAAATTTACACACTCATAATACAGCCTAGTCATAAAATGTACATTGTACAAACTTTCATCTTTTAATAATAATAATATTTTTATTAGTAAGATGTATTATCCAAAACCGATAAAGTTGGTATCTTAAAAGGAAGATTATATATCAATATTTCGGGCAATATCACTACGAACTAATTATATTTTATGGATTATATGAAACTTACCTTTGTGATTGACGGCGTGCACGATAATATTCACATTCCCCAGATCAATACCAAGACGATTGTTGTGACTGAAACAAACAAATCATCATTCAATACAAAAATAACATAAACAATAAGTAAAAGCGAAAGTGGTGTGTCAGGATTTCTATCAAGCATATCAACTCAAAGAAGAAGCGAGTGAAGTTAAGAAGCTCTTCTTAACTTCACTCGGTTTAGGATCACTCTTATTTGCTCGTTTTATGTTCTCCTCATTTTATTTTTTTTGTCTATGTCTTTGTCCGTTCATTCACTTTTGTAAAAAGATATTTTGAAGAATATAATATGTGTGTAATAAGTAAAAGTTTGATTTTTATGCCAGACGTGGATTTAAGGTATTTATGGCACAGTGGCTTAAAATCATAGTGTTTTCGGACTCATATATCCAAATTCAAGCTACATGCAGTTTGGTGTGCAATTCTTTGTATAATCCGGCCCGTTGATGTTGTTGTTCTGTTTGTCCATGTGTTGTTAGCATCTAATATATTACAATACACTCACTGTTCAATAATAGTGCTTCTCTCGGAGATCCACTGCCTGTGCAGGTTGCCCTCGTTCCGTTCCGTTGTATAATCCGGCCCGTTGATGTTGTTGTTCTGTTTGTCCATGTGTTGTTAGCATCTAATATATTACAATACACTCACTGTTCAATAATAGTGCTTCTCTCGGAGATCCACTGCCTGTGCAGGTTGCCCTCGTTCCGTTCCGTTGTATAATCCGGCCCGTTGATGTTGTTGTTCTGTTTGTCTATGTAGTGTAGACGCATCTTCTCGTTTGATATTGAAACAACCCTGGGAAAAAGAAGATTATGGAACAGATAATATTAATTGCCCTAGTGTATTATTTATTATTAAACAGATTGGTAAAACTGGGCAACTCTGTTTTCTGTGATGAGTTTGATTACTCATATTTAGGTCTAGCGAATTCATCGCATTTCGATAGACAGCTGTCAAAGCAGCTTGAAGATTACTGAAATACATTTAGTATTTTTTTAAACGAGGGTACCTATATGTAAATCAATAGCAGACTTAAATATAAACAATAAATTTTCTGATGTCCACCTCGTAAAGTGTCAAGTTGTTAAGAGATGGTTCTCCTGGATTTTTTTTGAAAAAAAATCTATTTTGTTTTATTAATATTAAAAATCATTTTCCACTTGTCAATAAAATAAAAATAAAACATCATAAGCAGAAGTTCGTATGTCTTTTCATTTCTCCATAAAAAAATCTCATATTTTGCTTGATTTTCGGCCGAATCCAGGAGAACCCCTTAAGCGTCGACCATGAGACCCCATTAATCATATAGTTTATACTACTTACTTAGCTTTAGTAAGATGTGGCCAGCCAACCCATATAACCTTGCCCAGAACCTCTTCAGCCACTTTCTCCAGCTGAATGACGGCGTCTTCATCGTGAATGATCTTAACGATCATGTTCATGTTGCGAGACGGCTGGTCGAATACTCGCACGCGGCCATTTTTCATACTTGTCTGGAAACAAACACAATATAAAAAATTATAGGGCGGAAAAGGCAATGTCGCCTTTTAGAATCAGCTTAGCCAAACTTTTTATTTACAGGCTCACATTTCATAATCGCGATTCAAATATTGATGAATGCAAAGTCAAAGAAAACCCCCAAATCATGGTCAAAAACAATAGAATAGAATAAAACTTTATTGCATACGAAATACGAAATAATTACAAAGAAACTTACTGAGCTAGATATCTAAATGCTAGGTAAACAATTGGTGGTCTTGTCGCACAATACACAATATATTATGTGTTATTAAAAGGTTTTATTCTAACATCCTACTAACATAATAAATCATACGAAAGTATGAATGTGTGGATGTGTAAGTAAAGCTTTGTTACCGCTTCACGCCTAAACCGTAACTTTAGCCGTTTGGCTAAAGTTGTTTTCTTTTAATGCTGTCCCTGATTAGATTATAGATTAGATTAAAATGAATAAATGCGTACATTATACTAAATAGGCCTCCATTTGTCCACATCCCATGATGGAAAATGTAGACCTGATGTCGACGATGAATCGCGTAAGATGCCTAGAAAAGTATCTTGAATTCTTGAAAAGTATCACCATCAGGTGGGATGTGGTCAAACGTAGGCCTATATTGAAAAAAAAACTATTCACTCATGTCTTGAAGATGCCCAAGTTGTAACTAGGGTAACACGGATGGCGGCAATGTGTACTCACAGTATAGTTCAAATGCCTCATAGTAGGGAAGCCGGGAAAGAGCATGTCCCTCCTAGCGTTGGGCAACATGCCGCGCTTCAACTGGGAGGGGAGCACTTCCAGCTGTTTCCGCCACACCTCCCTCTCTACCGCGTGACTGGACGGGATGGGGGGGAAATAGTCCGGCGCTGTTACTGTACCTGAGGGGGAAATGGGGAGTTATAAAGTATGTTTAAAATAGAAACACTAACACCATAATTATAAAATCACACTATCTCTATATTTATTTACATTCTTAAATTACATTTTTTACAATATTTCTATAGAAAAAAATATATACAAAACATAAAAACATTGTAAAAAACCTAACCTAGAAAACCCGCCGTCAGCGGGGCCAGAGCCCGCACTGCCGGTGGTCAGGGCCGCAGGGTGAGGAACCTCCGGACAATGCGTGCCGTGTCAAGGATAACCGCCGCGCTGTATCAGGCCCTTGATCCAACCGTCTAGCGCGAGCTGACCGAGATGTTGGTCGAGGCTCTTCGCTATTAGACCGTTCACCGACACGACTATCGGAACAATGGTCGTCGAATCAACGTCCCACATGGCGGCAATCTCGTGCGCCAAGTCAAGGTACTTGCTCAGCTTATCCTTCTCAGCTTTCACGAGATTCTCTATGTGGGGGACGGTGACGTCGACGAGCACTGCGCGGCGTTGAGATCGATCTACCGCCACGATATCAGGCAATTACACTATTATTATTAAGTGGGACTGATTTGGACCACGTAACTTACATTCAAAAACACCTCACATGCAATATTTCACCGTTACCATGCCATTACATGCTAACATAAAAATGTAACACGATAATTAAATATGTGAACAAGGGTTTCCCTACAATAAACAAGGTAGTTTTTTGCACAGCAACGGAAAGTTAAAAAACATTTTTTTTTTAAATATCTACTATAGACCATAGAGTGAAATCCTCTTTCGTAATTACGCTAAATATTATGAAAATTTTGTCCGTAATTCGTTATTTTCTTAAATGTTACCTAGATTTTCCGGTGTCCACGTATAAACCAACATAGGTCCGTGTGTGTTTCGTTTCAATTCTTCCTCGGTTAGCCTTTGATAGCACGGCGCCATTGCTGATAGCAGATTGGTCTGAAATTAAGGTATAAAATATAAATCATTGTACTTAAAATCACGAAATATCGTGCAGGAATATTGATAAAGCATTACTTGGCGATACAGTTCTGACTTATTATTAAGTATGTCATTAGTAGAACGAGTAGAAATCATATGCCTACCTCATCAATAAAAGGTATGAGAACAACAGCTTCCCAGTCGTTGATCTTCCCGTTGAGATCAGTTTCAAAGGAGACGGGGTAGTAGTGAACTATGGGGGAGTCTTCATCAGTCATCAGGTCGTGGAATGGAGCGGGTAGGAGAGTCTTACTGGCTGCCGGTAGCACCGCTAGTAACTGTGGAAAGGAAAATAACATTCTTTATGGTTAACATTTAATGAAGAAGGTTACGGGTTCGATTCCCGCATGGGACATGTTTGTGTGATCCAAAGGTATTTGTTCCTGGTCTGGGTGTTTCAATATATCTATTATAAGTATGTGTTTACAAAAGAAAAGTATATAAGTATTATATCCGTTATCTAACCACCATAACACAAGCATTAAGTTGCTTAGCTTGGGGTTAGGTGGCGCTGTGTGAAATGTCCTGAAAGATTTATTTATTTAGATGACGATCTCGCGTAATGATAATTAAGCGATGATGCGACGGAAGACTGAAGTAGACTTCACTGAAATTAGTACCGAAACACAGTTTTAATGACCGATTAGCGAAACGGTTTTGTCCAGTGGGAGGTAACTAGCCACGGCATAAGGCTACCTCTAGTATCATCATCTCAGCCATAGGACGTCTACTGTTGAACATAGGCCTCCCCTTTGGACCTCCATATAAACCAGTTGGAAGCGACCTGCATCCAGCGTCTTCCGGCGACCTTTACAAGGTCGTCTGTCCACCTTGTTGGTGGACGTCCTACTTTGCTAGTATATTAAGTCCTTACTATAAATTCATACCAAATTGAGGAAATTGTTAAGTTTTAAGTTAGATGCCAAAGTGCAAAGGCTGAGAAAAACTTAACTTCATATTGTAATAAAAAGACTAACTTCACCCTGATAATATTATTAATGAAAGTATGGAGATGTGTAAGTTTGTTACCTCTTCAAGCCTAAACGGCA
This sequence comes from Hemithea aestivaria, assembly GCA_947507615.1. Classification (NCBI taxonomy): domain Eukaryota; kingdom Metazoa; phylum Arthropoda; class Insecta; order Lepidoptera; family Geometridae; genus Hemithea; species Hemithea aestivaria. Next base: position 15,563,988 of record OX382325.1, on the reverse strand, counting down.
AAACTGATTGAGCTGAAATTTGGAATATATGTAGGTTGATTTGACTGTAGAAGAACATCTAGGCTAGGCGGATAAAACCGCTGGGCCCCAAGATAATTCGGATACAGAACGGGCTTTCGAGTGCGAAAAATAAGTAAAAGTATGCCATAATTGTTCTCTGTCAAAACTGTCAACGGCGTAAGATCGCGCTCTGCGACAATTTCGTTAAATAATTGTGTTAATTCACGTATTTTTGCGTAAAAAAGTTAAAAAAGTGAAGTGAAGTGAACAAGCTGGCCCTGGAAGTGTGGGATAGGCCGGGGACCAGCGGGATTCGGTGTTTTAGTGAAAAACAGTTTAGTGTAAAACGAATGTACAAAAACAATACTGCGCGCTTAAAAGTGACTGGATTGCAGTGTTTTTTGTTGTGCAAGGATATTTCATACAAAAAGGATTGTGTTTTTAGTGTAAAAAACAGTTAAATATCTGAAAAAGACCTAAAAATAGTGCATTCTGGATGTATTTCAGTCTACCCCCTTTTTATGTTTTTTCTTTTAAAATCTAAATTCTTTGATACTATGAAGCCCAAATTGTGGAGACAAAATGGAATCATCAAATCAAAATAATTCAAGCAGACAACAACCCAAACAAGCCACCAAAACATTGACTCAACAAATTTTCCATCCGAGCCTGTTCAACAGACCCAGATCACAGTCACTTACGGATTCTAAAACCAGTGACGAACCTACATGCACACAGAGCAACTCTTCTGCCACAGGGGCACAAAAAAAATCCCCTGTAGAAAGGTACCCCAAGCGGAAGCAAACAACTGAAGGCTCAAGCCCTCCATACAAATATGTACAAACAGAAAACAGGTTTACAGACCTAACAGTAGACGAAGATGAATGTGCTAATCAAGATTCTATAAGCATTTCACAGTCAAACAACTCGACTGCAAAAACAACAAAAAAGTCATATAAACCTCCTCCGATAATCCTATATGGAATTAATGATGTGAACAAACTCACAGAATTGCTGGAGAGTACAGTAGATAGAAATAAATTCACTTTCAAAATTATAAATCGCACTCAGCTAAGAATAAGCTGCACAGATGAAAACACCTATAAAACTATCATCCAACTGGTCAGAGACAATGGCATGATAGGTTACACATTCAACAAGAAGGAGGAAAGAAACTACAGAATAGTGATAAAGAACCTTCACCACTCAACTCCTATAGAAGTAATTAAACAAGAAATTGAGGCTACTGGAAATAAAGTAACTGGAGAAATAATCAATGCCAGATATGGGCCGGAAAAAAATCCCACAAACACATTTTTTGTCACAATGCTTCCGGGACCTAATAACAACCTTGTAAAAAATTTGAAATATATATACCACCAACATATTAAAATCGAAGACCCGAAAAGAAGGAATGCAATAGTACAATGCCAAAGATGCCAGCAGTATGGACACTCTAAAAATTATTGCATGCGCCCTTTTAAATGTGTCAAATGTGCCCAGGCACATAAAACCTCAGACTGTACAAAAAAAGATCGCAATACCCCAGCCTGCTGTGCTCTATGCCAGGGAGCCCATCCAGCTAATTACAAAGGTTGCGAGGTCTACCGAGAAATTTTAGCTAGAAAGACACAGCTCAACTACAAGCCTAAAACTAAGCCCTCTGTATCTCATAGAGGTCAAGAAACAGAAAAAGCAGTGACTGAGGAGCAAGAACGAGGAAAGGAACAAGGCAAACAAATGCAATCAATGAAAAGTAATGTAACAATGCCAACATCCAATAAAATAAAAGAGACAATGGAAATTAGTAACAACCAAGCAATGAAGCCAGACGTATTGTATGCCTCTTCTGCTGGTAGAACAAATTACATCCCATACAACAAAATAGTAACCAACAACACATCTCAAGAGATAGATAACACACCCACAACAATTGAACAAATCCTCACTAAGCAAGCGGAGAGGTTTGACCTTATACTCCAACAAATGAGTGTCCTCATGAACCTCATAGCAAAACTCGTTGATAAACTATCACAATGATCTCTCTCAGAATTGCAACCTGGAACATAAATGGACTGGCCCCAAATAAAAATGAATTAGAAATACTAATAAAAGAACACAAATTAGATATAGTTCTGATTTCTGAAGCCCATTGCACTAGAGCTTCCTGTGTGAGAATTCAAGGCTTTCAGATTTATCTGACAAATCACCCAGATGGAACTAGCCATGCAGGCACAGCACTGTTGATAAAAAACACAATTAGCCACCATTTATTACCAGAATATTGCACTGAACAAATACAAGCAACACTAGTATGCATAATAGATGAAACCGGTCCTATTAACTTTGCTGCAGTGTACTGTCCACCGAAACACAAAATCTTAGAAGATACATTTACAGAATTATTCAAAACTCTGGGCAATCGATTCATTGCAGGAGGTGACTGGAACTCAAAGCATACCCACTGGGGCTCGAGGTTGATAACTACCAGAGGAAGACAACTAAAATCAAGCCTTGAAAATAATAACCTAGATGTTCTAACTACAGCAGAACCTACATACTGGCCAGCAGACAGTAAAAAAACTCCCGACTTGCTGGATTTCTATGTTACTAAGGGTATTGTAAAACACTATACTAAAGTCGAAACATGTTATGATGGGTCTTCCGACCATACCCCAGTACTACTTACCCTTTCTGACCTGCTAATACAATATGAGGAAACAGAACGGCTGTACAGTAAACATACGGATTGGAACTCATTCCGAGAATACATTAATGAAAATATCGAACTCCAAGTAGCATTAAAAACCAGTGAAGACATAGAAGATGCTACCAAATACATTACCCAATTGATACAATCAGCTTGTTGGCTATCAACTCCTCAAACTGCGCCATTTAAAAATTGCGACAATGTTCCCCTGAATATAAGACGGTCAATCCTGGAAAAAAGGAAACTTCGCAAATTATGGCAACAAAGTCGGCTAAAGGAAGACAAACTTAGATATGAACAGTCCGCTGAAAATCTTAAAATGGTTCTCAACAATTGGCAGAATAACACTTTGAGCGCCAAACTAGAGTCTCTTACTGCAACATCAGCGACTAACTACTCCCTTTGGAAGTTCACAAAAAACCTCAACAGACCACAGACCATGAAACCTCCTCTTAGAACTAGCAACGGATGGGCTAGGTCATCACTAGAAAAGGCCAACACTTTCGCGAAACACCTAGCTGAAGTCTTCACACCTAATGCCTCGCTGAATCAAGAATGGGACTCAGAAGTAGACAGTGTCCTAAAACAAGACCTGCAACTAAGCCTACCAATCAAACCAGTAAGCGTACAGGAGGTTTGGAGAACATTAAAACAATTAAAGGATAAAAAAGCTCCTGGGTTTGATCTTATCTCAAAGGAGGTCCTAAAAGAACTTCCAAAAAAAGCCACAGTCTTCCTCACAATGCTGTACAACAGCATCCTAAGAGTTCAATACTTCCCTCAACTATGGAAGGTGTCATCCATATTGATGATACATAAGCCAGGGAAGCCAGCGAACGAAGTTGGATCCTACAGACCTATAAGTCTATTACCAACTATGTCTAAACTCTTTGAGAAGTTACTACTGAATAGAATCAGACCTATCTTAGATGAGAGTAATGTAGTACCTAATCATCAATTCGGTTTTAGGCAACAACATTCCACAATTGAACAAGTACATCGAGTATATGACCATATAAGAAAAACACTAGAATGTAAAGAATACTGCTCTTCAGCATTTTTGGACATACAACAAGCATTCGATAAAGTGTGGCATGCTGGATTACTGTGCAAACTAAAGACATATTTGCCGCACAACTACTACCTTCTGATGCAATCTTACTTGTCGGATAGACTATTTCAAGTAAAAGAACTGCAGGAAACATCAGAGTTCTTCACTATTAAAGCTGGTGTCCCGCAGGGATCAGTACTGGGCCCTGTGTTGTATACTATCTACACAGCTGACCTACCAGAAGTAGAACACACGGTTACGGCCACATTCGCTGATGACACAGCAATCCTAGCCAGCAACCCAAACCCAATTAAAGCCTCCATACTGCTGCAAAAAGGCTTGAATGAAATCACCAAATGGCTTAATAAGTGGAGAATAAAAGCAAGTGCCACAAAATCCGTTCAAGTGACGTTTACTCTAAAAAAGGAAAACTGTCCACCAGTCCAACTTGAACACACCACTCTTCCACACCAAGATAAAGTCAAATACTTAGGACTTCACCTAGATCGCCGTTTGACATGGAAAGACCACATAAAAGCTAAAAGAGATGAGCTCAACCTACGGTACAAAGGCCTATACTGGCTACTGGGACGAAACAACAAATTGTCAATTGACAACAAGTTACTCATTTACAACAGTATACTCAAACCGGTCTGGATGTATGGAATCCAGCTATGGAGTACAGCTAGTAACTCAAACATATCAATGCTGCAAAGAATGCAAAATATGATACTAAGAACAATAAGCAATGTGCCATGGTATATCAAAAACTGTGAAGTGCATTCTAACCTTGGAGCGAGGACAGTCAACGAGGAGATTGTAGCAACACGTACAACATATGAGCAGCGGCTGAGAAATCACCCTAATACCCTGGCCACCCAGCTTACCAGAATGAGCTATACACCTAGGCTGAGACGCAAACATGTACTACCCCAAGATTAGGGAATGCTGAAATAGACGAGGAGATGTTCCCAATGGGGGACTCACTCTAACTGAGAACAATTCACACAACACATCTACTAAAAGTTGTACTGATTGTAGATAAAGAAAAAAAAAAAAAAAAAAAAAATTGGAAAATAGACCTAATCTCACCTGTTCAAAAGGTTTAAAAGGCTCGCCCAACTCAAACTCGATCTTTAAGTCCTTGAATCCTTTGATATCAGACATGTAAGGTGCTTTGTATTGCGGGTTGTAATAATAAGCTTTCATAGGAAAATAGACCTAATCTCACCTGTTCAAAGGGTTTAAAAGGCTCGCCCAACTCGAAGTCGATCTTCAAGTCCTTGAATCCCTTGATATCGGACATGTAAGGAGCGTAGTGGTGTGGATAGTACCAGCACCATGATGGACAGCCTTTGTAATAGTAGTACAAGTTCCATTGTATGGCCCGCACGTAGCCTTCTGCCTGGGAGAGGAGGACTTCACTGGAAATAAATGTTTTAAGTGTAATATTCCACTCAAACAAACTCCATGGAAAGCTGGTTGCCTTGAATAGATCGCTCAAAGCGATAAGATCGCCCATTATTGTACACCTTGACATAATTTAATTTTTAGTCTACTCTGTTAAGTTTTGGTCTCAATTCAACAATTTCGATGATAAGGGCTATATTATTTTTTATCTTTTTGTAATATTAAACCAACTTCAAGCTCGCTTTCAATAAGCGAGAGTTACAGTATATTGATAACCTGAAAACCACCTGGACCACTAGGAAAAACTACCATAAATAAAATACAAATCGTTTCAGGCGTCTCCGAGTAATCAATGAACATTCATAAGTTACCAACCAACCTAAACTACTAAATTGATATAAAATTTTCATTTAATTAACAATCACATTTAATTCATATGTAAGAAACTCTTGCATTTAGCATTTGTGTGAAAAAGAGAAAAACCAATGTTATTATTTTTCAACAATGTAATATACAAAAGAAAAATAAGGTGACTTACTCAGTGACACTAGAATAATCTAGCTTCGTCATATAATAGTCCCGTTTGTGTAGTCTGAATTCCATTTCAATATTTGCCTCCTCTGAAAAATATACAACAGATTGTATTAGAAATCAAAAGTTAATTTTCATTGTAGTAATTAATTTAATGAGAACAAGTTTTTTTTTATTTACCGTCGCTAGTTTCTTCATATTCATCATCCATGTCGTCAAGAAACTGCGGAAAATAAGTAGTTCATGAAAATGTTGGTCGTACATTTATCCGTATCGACCGCGCCGAAAGAATTTTTGTATAGGAAATTTTCTTTCGATTCGATTCCGGCAAGTGTGCGAGGTCTCATGAGATTTCGGCGCGGTCAATGCGGATAGATGTTCGTTCACCATAAACCGGAAAAAACGGAAAATGATATAAGCAAGACGTGACGCCATAAAAGATTAGGGAGGAAACAGGATATGCGTGCTAGGGTTGAGAATGAAGATAAGACTATCCATCTTCATCTTCTTCGACATTCCAAAAATGTAACCAGTTTAGATTTGTCCAAAATTGAAATTCGGCGTTAGTGACGTTTTTTCAGGCATTTTACAGACCTGTCAACCAAGTAAGTAAGGTGGCAAAAACAAAGATGCTCTTTCCTTTTCTACACACAAAAAAAAAAAAAAAAAAAAAAATTCAAAATAAAGTTTATTAGTTAAAATTATAAAGGCGAAACTTTGTGAGTGTGTATGTTTGTTACTTCTTCACGCCTAAAAGGGTGGACCAATTGAACTGAAATTTGGTATAGAGTTTGCTTAGACCCTGGAATAACACATAGGCACAGTACAGCAGGGTAAAACCGCTGGGCGCAGCTAGTCTTCAGTCTTCTTATATATTCATAAGAGGTTATTTTTGTCTTGTTAGGCTTTGGACTTCGCAACTAGTCTTCTTATATATCCATAAGAGAATATTTTGTCTTTTCAGGCTTTGTACTGGTACGTAAATCTACGAGGGAAACGTATATACATATACGTGCCAGCCCTACTTAGGGCTTATCCCTATACATATTGATTAGCAGAAATATTATATTGATTAGTGTATATTACCATATCATCCGTAGCATCAATGAGCGCCTGTAGATCTACGTCAGGTTGTGCTTTAATATCATTCACATCTACGTTGAAAGTGTCTTCGTCATTCGGTTTGTACTGAAAGTAATATTAACAAACTAAAGAACTGGCCCGTCGAGCAGTCATTCTACTCTGTCGAGGAATTCCTACAGTTAAAAAATTAAATATAAAATTATATTTTGGTGAAATATTGTTATTACCTACCACAATTATTGGATAATTTATTCTATTAATGTTATTATAATTTATTATTCTGTATACAATTTGAAATAAGTTGACTTGATGATTGATTACCAATAAATTATTTATGATTTATTAACATTTTAAATTATAAAACGAAAATATTTAATTTAATCTATGTCGAGCCTAAATATTGTAGTAATATTTAAGAAGCCGTATATATATTCGACTAGCTCTACTGCAATGATTATTGTCCTTTCAGCCAGAACTTGGATTGAAACTTGTACTTGGAACAGCAGAAAAATTACGCGAGATCGAGTTCAGTGCGGTGCCAAAATAAAGGTCTATGTCCAACAGTGTACGAACAAAGGCTGATGATTATTAGCATCACCAATTTGCATATGAAATAGGGTGTATTTCATATGCAAATTGGTCTATTTCATATGCTAACCACATTTTTTTTATTATTTCCTTTTCAAAGCTTCAGTTTGACAGATCACACTACTTAAAAATTTATTTATTTATTGATAATTAGTACGGCATTATAATACCAATTACACTAACTAACACATAACGTACATAATATATGAAATATAACTATATTTTTTTGTAAAGGGTTATATAAATCAAATTGGTTATTATTGTTACCGATTTCCTTTCCTGAGCGTTGGGCCGTCGTCCAGTTTTAGCCTCAAAGTATTTCAAGTCCGCATAAGTATCTTGGAACTTTTCCTTATCTAGCTTAGCTAGTTCTTGCATGAAAATTTCAAATCTTCCTAAATGTAATTCGCCAGCTTCGTTGATATACCCTTTAATATTAATTTTAGAATTATTTATTTATGTCCTAACAATTACTATTAATCGATTTTAAGTTATTGTATGCGTTTTATATAACACAGGCCCTACAACGGAACCTTGAGGTACACCAGAAAGTTTTCTTTCAAATTGATGTGTAAAATTCTGTGAAATTAACTTTCATTTGATAACAGATTAATATATTTTTTTAAATACCTAAAAACTATTTTAACAAGTATTAAAAAACTTCAGGGAGTAAATTGTAAGAATCCTCAAACGCTATACAAAAATCAAAGGATTTAAATCTTAACAAAAATAAGGTTAACTTACCATCCAAAGTAGGAAGCACAGTCATATAAGTTTTATACAATATGGGCATTGCATCATTATTTATATGCATATTAGGCAGATTTGGAATAAAATCATTGCCCACTAAGAAACCCATTAGCACCCAATCATCTACAATTTTCTCTATATCATAGGGGAATTTAAGCTGGTCTTTTATTGTTATGAACTCCTGTTCTAGGTACTCTCGAAGAAGTGAGAGATGTAGGAGGAAGAAATTAGTCTCTTCTGGGCTTGTGGCTCGTTGGGAATTCTTTCCGAATTTGACCTGTAAACGAACGGGCAAGACTTATTAGACTGAAAAGAAATAAACTTTAATGAAATTGTACAAATATGTTTTAATCTTGTCAATGATGAGTTAAGAGAGGTCGTTGCCCAGTGGGATGATAACAGCTAAAAATAAATCAGTTAGTTTGATATTAACACCCACGTCAAATTCTTAGTCATTTGAGTAAACATTTAAGTGTAAAGCATTTTAATGTTATTACATATTATACAAAACAATCCTTGGGACTACCACATCCTTCACACATACTTGTGACACATTACAAGAAATCCTTTTTAATAAATTGGGATTTATATTCTGACAGAACAGGTTACATTTATTACACTGTCATAGTTAAATTACATTCATAGGTTGCTAGCCAACCTATGTGTTGCAGTTTCAGTTCACCAAGATTACTAGGAGACCTGCAATATCACCTAACGACTGCCCTCTTCATATATTGAGAGACGTGCCAAAAAGCTAATAGGTGACCAAAAGCTTACAGAATCTCGGCTGCAGAGCCTTGAACATCGTAGAATGGTCGCTTCGCTATCGGTCTTCTACAGGATTCATTTTGGAGTGTGCGCAGGAATTACACGAACTAATTCCTCCATGCCCATTCTATCGACGGACGTCACGGCAGACGGCAATGCGACATCCCTACTTAGTGGCGCTACCAACAGCCCGCACCAAGCGTTTTGCTTCGTCGTTTCTAATGAGAACTGGTCGCGTTTGGAACACTTTGCCGTCATCTAACACAGATCCCGAGCGGTACAACTTGGGTATCTTCAAGGCACGAGTGAATAGGTACCTTTCTAGGCGTCATACGTGATCCATCGTCGACCGCATTTTCACTTTCCATCAGGTGGGATGTGGTCAAACGTAGGCCTATTTAGTAAAAAAAAAAAAAAAAAAATTATAGGAAAAAACCGGACTCACAGTTTACGCGACTTTCGAGAGAGCTTATCGAGCAAGCTCGAAACTTTTGCCAAACATCAATGTATTTTATTGCAGACTAGCTTATGCTCGCGGCTTTGCCCGCGTCGACAAATCCTTTCTTAGCGGAGGTCTACGTAATATATATCTGGCTATAAATAGGTCATATCTGAGTTTTGAATTTCAAACCAATCCGTTCAGTGGTTTGGGCTGTGCGTTGATAGATCAGTCAGTCAATCAGTCACTTTTTCCTTTTATATATTTAGATTCTCTGGATTACAATCCAGCTTTACAACCACGGGGCCATGGAAACTCCTTCTTTTCTATCTCATACTCATATAGAAATTAGACATATAATAGAAGTCAAGTATAATCATACCTCTTCCCTCAATAGAGCGAAGTGTGGTTCATGAGTGCACATGCCCAACATGATGAGATCAGCGTCGAGTCCGTACAAACAATGTCTCGTGTTTGGGTCATAGTCAGGCTGAGACCGCGCCCATCTTATGTAGTCCATTATTTTATGCTCGCCTTCGCCTGGTGTCTGGAAAAGGATTATTAAAATATTTGCTTGAAAAGGCATTGGATACTTGGTTTGCAGCACGTTACTCACATGTACTTTTAACCTTGAATTCTTGGATATTAACTACTACAATAAACATAATTTTCATGTTTTATATACAAAAATATGTTTAAATTAGGGTAAAGGTTGTCAAATATGTCGGAGAGAACTTAATAAGACTCGCACAGGATCGAAAGTTGTGGTGTAAACTTAAAAAGGCCACACACAGCAAGGCTATACACAGCATTAGACGGATACAGGTTGAATAAATACAATACAATAATACTTTATTGCAAACCTGGTTACAAGAAATAGATAGATTACATAGAGCTATATATAGCTTTGAAATAGAAGCAGAAATGTAGCTAAAATTATATTAATTGAAGTAAACCTTCAGATGTTCAATACATGTAGTATTGTGGTAAAAGGACTATAAATTTTAATGATGACGAGGTTGCCAAAGATTCATTCTGTGATATGGCTCCACCCTCACAACATCTAGAAATGAAGGAGATATTATATGTATAATAAAACTAGCTGCTGGTTTTACCCGCTGTACAGTAGCCTATATTTTATTCCAGGGTCTAAGCTATCTCTATGCGAAATTTCAGCTTAATAGGTCCACTCGTTAAGACGTGAAGAAGTAACAAACATACACACACACTTCCAAATTTTTCCCTTTATAATAAAGTTCTCACCTCATGCCCAGACAAGACAACCTTGACGTTCGCCCACTGGGGGTCGTTGGTCATCTTCTCTTTAACGAAGAACCTTAGCTGCTCGTGCAGACGGGCCATGAACACTGTTCCCGGCGTGATGCAGTTGCTGTCGAAACGCTTCTCGTTTGGGAGGGTTTCACCTAGGGAGAGAAGTTTATTGGTAAGGATTTTTTTTTTAACATCAAAACAGTGGAAGAGGAATCTCAATGTTATACAAATAAATACAAACAGAGATTGGGGCAACATCCAAATCCCCTAGTCAACCTGTTACAGCCAATAAATAGCAGTTTTCATTTCATTTACTTTCTCCTGTCCATTGTCTGTCTGTCTGTCTGTGTCTGTGTGTAATCAAATCTTGCACGTTTCATTTGATCCACTTCCCAGTTTCCAATTGAGCTAAAATTTTGCATGGATGTATAAATCGGATGACAATGCATTATTATTATGACATGTATCTAATCTGATGATGGAGCTGAAAGGTGGCATAGGAACTCTGTAATTAAACGACGCAATCCCATCGAGTTTGGGCTCATTGATTCGTCTTGGCGAGTACTTGGATGCTGGATGGTAATCATAATAAAAGCTTGTTTTTAAAAAGTATTTTTAAAAGTTCACTTGTTTCTAAATAGGCCGAGATTTGACCTAATCTCAGATGAGGCCTATTGACTACTACCCACTACGATTGATAACAACTTCTTATTTTCAAGCAAGAAGCAAGGAGGTTCAAGCAAGTAATGGAGGTACGCAATTTTGTCTATGGATTCTAGTGTATTACATAAAATTGTTGGGCGATAGCCAATAAGCCCTTTTGGTTGTGAGTTCACTTGAACAAATTTCTAGCCTCATTTCATAGATTTAGTTTTGGTGTTATATGTAAAGTATAATAGTTACTCGTAACAATCAAATAAGTAGCAGTAGGTTATTAAAAAAATTAAGACATATTACATACTCACTACCCTGAAACTAATTTCAAATGCACCTTGGTTCATTACCACTGCAGAATTACATAAACATCTTGGAGTCAACACAATCAAAGATGAAATTAAAGAACTGGAGAAAACATACAAAAAAGATTGGCAACTCATTCAAATCAGCTTGCAGTACAGCTGCTACAACCGAATCCCAACAAGTGTCTCAAGAGACATCATATTTTGGAGCGAAACTGCTGAAGTTGGCTACTCATATTGTGACTCATGCTCGCTGGAGCATGGCACTGCATCTCATTCTTCTGACAACAAATTTGATTATAGCCAGGAGGCTGATGGCAAATGAAATAGGAACAAAAAAAATATTACATACTATTACATTTTACAGTATTTACCTTTAGCCCTAGCTTCTGCTTCTAGATTTTCGGCCTCCCTGGCTGATCTGAATCTGAAATTTAAAACGGTTTAATAACAGAATGTTCATGAAACACCACCAAATTAAAACCAAAAACAATAAAAAAATGGTCAAAATCTGAAAAAACGAGTGTTCAGAAGCCTCAAAGGAGTGTCCTTTGTAGATATATCACATATCTAATAACATGCATATTATGAAGAATAGAATAACTTTATTTGCATAAAATTGTTAATACCATAACAATTTTTTTATAAGAATAATTACAAATATGAAACGTTGTAATTAGGGTTTCATTATATATACAAAAATTGATATGGTTACAAAAATAAAAAATACAAAAGATGTCAACTAATGAAATAGGTATTAATAATAATATAATTCCAATGTCAATGAGATAATAAAATAATATAAACACAATAAAATACCTTCAATTTAAATTAAATCAACGTTATTTCAAATTTAAAAATTCATTAATGTTATAAATTAAATTAATAACCCTTTTTTAAAGTCAATTAAAAACAATGTGTTACCTTCTCCCTCTCTGCTGGTTCATCTTAGCCCTCGGTGCTACTCCATCAATAGCCATAAAGAACAGCTTCTTAGGCTTGATGATTTGGAACAGGATGCTGAGATAATGGAATATATCCTGAAATATCTTCTCCTCTGTGATCCTGAAGTGAGGGTTCGAGTCATCGGGGTGTGAACAGTTGTGGATGATTCCGTTCATGTCCAAATACATGTTGTCAAACTCGGGTATCTATAAATTAAATAAATAAATATTTCACACAGCGCCACCTAACCCCAAGCTAAGCAACTTAATGCTTGTGTTATGGTGGTTAGAATAACGGATATAATACTTATATACTTTTCTTTTGTAAATACATTCTTATAATAGATATTGAACCACCCAGACCAGAAACAAATACCTGTGGATGACACAAACATTTATCCCATGCAAGTTCTAAACTAACTCTATACCAAATTTCAGCTCAATTGGTCCACCTATTTATGTGTGAAAAAGTAACAACCATCCAGACATCCATACATTCTTACAAACTTTCCGTTTAGAATATTAGTAAGATTATTTTTTAGCTTTAATGCTGTAGTATTGTATTATTGTTTTTTTTAACCCTAGAAAGCTAATGTGCGTAAAAAAGTCGAACACCCAAAGAATTTTTGAGTGTAACTTTTTTGCTATTTTATTTACAGACTTGTATTTTCGGGCCAATTTATAAGCCCCCGAAATGCATCAAATAGCATTCCAGTTTAGTTGATAACTAATTGCATTTTTGAGATATTAATAACATTTGCGTAATTTTGTCGAATAGTTAGCTTATGTGTGATTTTTCCATATGTGTTGATTTTTAATATTGTTTGAATTTCTATAGATTCGTTATTGTTTTGTTTTGTTTGTTATATAAAACGTAAAATATTACTTATAGACGTTTACGAATGCAGAAAAAAAAAAGATTTTAAAATGCCGACGACGTATAATGTTGGCGAAAATGACTGATTTTTATGGTTGAGGTAACTCAATTATTCAGAGAATTTCGCAAAGTGAAGGAAGCTTGTTTTTGTCGTGGAAGGGGTATAAATACAAATTATTATACAATAAAAATTATAGCAGCCAGATTTCTACCTTTCAGCAGGTAAATAGAACATTCTTCATCATATTCTGGCTGCGTGGTTCAATTATGCCTCAATATGAATTTGTGATTAGGTCTTAAAACTTAAAGGCCATACCTTCTTATTTTCTAGCTTCTGAGATAATAATAATTAAAGAGCAGTTTCACGAAGAATAATTATAGTTGAAACAGTAACAAAAATCGTTTTTAAACATTATAAGGCTGGCATTAGGGCTTTGAAGAAAAATTTAGTAGGTATTAGATACCTACCTACCTACTATAGTGGCTAGATGAGGTACCTATACCAAATATGAAGATCAGATATTTAAAGCACTCCATTCTAGAAGCTGTCCAAGGCCTTAAATAAATAAAAATAGTTTAATAATTTTTTCTAAAAATATATAAAATTATTTTATGAGCATCTGCAGGATTTCAATTTATGGCGGAAATAAAGTTGAATTTTTCCCTAAATTTTTCCAAATCATGTATGTTTTTTTAATGTTATTTAGAAAGTGATTGTCGTATATTTTTTATGATTTGATTAATAATATACTGCTTTTATATAAAAAGTTCACAAATTAGACATCTGAAACATAAAGGCCGATTTTATTTAAAAAATCGAATGCTTCAATATATTTTCATATTTATGCGTAATTAATAAATGTATTTCACTATTTATTTATTAATTCTATCATAAATATCCCATTTTACCATATCATATCAAAAAATACTTAAATTATTAAAAAATTTATTTATAAAAAGGCTTTCAAAAATGTTCGTAAAAAAGTCGAATGGTTAGCTTATCAAGGTAGTCCAATAACGTTAGCTATCTAGGGTTAATCAAGAATTTTGGCACAAAACTCATTAAAATCCACCATTTTGCTGCTGAATAAAACAGTACCTGTATGTGCAACAATCGGTACCCGATACTTTCGTATCGGTATGTTACTCGTTACTTTTGATACCTATCTATTAATCACATCAAACCATATTGGGTAAGTACAGTAATTAGTACACCATACTGTATCGACATTAGTTTAATATCACATCCAGATGCATATTATTATTGCGTACTGAGTAAAACATGCATAATTTCAGACAACTAATTTAAAAGAAACAATTGTAATGTATAAGTAAAAATTAATAAATAACCCTATGAGAAATACGAATACTGATCACGAAAGAATCAAACTATAATTTGTGACACTTGAGTCTCCAGTACTAGGGCTTGCAAATATTCGAAAATATTAATATTCGAATATTCGATTTTTTTTTGGGCATTATTCGAATATTCGAATATTATTCGATTATTCGAAAAAAAATATATTTTTCGTAATCTACTCTCTTTTAATGAAATTGGCGTGAATCCAAGGAAATGAGTGTGATTGTGAGGACATTTTTATGGAGGGGGCATCAGGGAACGTCAGGAGAGATCTACAGCGTCAAGAAAGTCATACTTCCACCTAGACCAGAGACCACCACCAGCACGTTTGCCGAGGAATAGTGGAAAGAAATATCGATATGTGTTCTTTGAGAACTTGAGCTATATAATCAACCATGGGTTGATGACGCGTGCATTAATAAGCTGCAGATACACAGCTTCGGTGCGAGTTCTGGACCTAAGTAACGTAGAACAAGTCATCAAGAAAGGAACATACATTGATGCGAACTTATGACGAAGATGTTTGGATGCAGCGATGGTAAGAATCATCCAATTACAGCGATATTTTCCCCACCAATGAAACTGATATCGAGAACGCAATAGTTACACAAGATCAACACAGACAATGAGCAAAGCACCAAGAAGACTACCAGTAGCAAAAGAGAAAAAAGAGGAAGCCATGATTGAAGAAATGATAAAAGACGATGTGATTGAAGATGATTAAAAAGGTGATAACAGCCTATTGAAGAAATACAGACCCATTACGCTTCTGAACCATGTTTATAAGCTATTTTCAAGGGTCGTCACGTACCGTCTCGAACACAGACTTGATGACTTCCAGCCTCCCGAACAAGCCGGTTTCCGAAGAGGCTATAGTACCATAGACCACATCCATACGCTGCGGCAAGTTATACAGAAGACCGAAGAGTATAATTTGCCATTATGCTTAGCGTTTGTGGACTATGAAAAAGCCTTTGATTCGGTGGAAACATGGGCGGTGCTCGAGTCACTTCAGCGATGCCATATTGACTATCGGTACATTGAAGTGTTGAAGTACTTGTATAAGAACGCCACTATGTCAGTCCGAGTACAGGAGCAGAGCACGAAGGCGATTCCATTAAGAAGAGGCGTAAGACAGGGAGACGTTATCTCTCCGAAACTGTTTACTGTCGTAATGGAAGACACCTTCAAGCTCCTGGAATGGCAAGGACTTGGCATCAATATCAACGGCGAATACATCACTCACCTTCGATTTGCCGACGACATCGTAGTCATGGCAAAGTCGATGGAGGAACTCAGCATGATGCTCGATGACCTCAACCGAGCTTCCCAACGGGTGGGCTTAAAAATGAACATGGACAAGACGAAGCTTATGTCAAATGCCAATGTTGTGCCCACCCCAGTATCTGTTGGAGGCTCGGTACTCGAAGTTGTGGACTCATATATCTATCTAGGACAAGTAGTCCAATTAAGTAGGTCCAACTTCGAGACAGAGGTCAACCGCTGAATCCAACTCGGTTGGGCGGCGTTCGGGAAACTACGCAACGTCTTTTCGTCCGACATACCTCAGTGCCTCAAGACGAAAGTCTTTAATCAATGTGTTACCGGTGATGACTTACGGCAACGAAACGTGCTCCTTCACTATTGGCCTCATCTCGAAGCTCAAAGTCGCACAGCGATATGAAAAGGGCTATGCTCGGGGTTTCTCTGCGCGATCGAATCAGCAATGGAGAGATCTGTAGGCGAACTAAAGTCACCGACATAGCCCAGCGGATTAGCAAGCTGAAGTGGCAATGGGCAGGGCTCATAGCGCGGAGAGCGGATGGCCGATGGGGTCGAAAAGTGCTCGAGTGGAGACCACGGAACAGCAAGCGCAGCGTAGGACGTCCACCCACAAGGTGGACAGACGACCTTATAAAGGTCGCCGGAAGACGCAGGATGCAGGTCGCTTCCAACCGGTACATATGGAAGTCCAAAGGGGAAGCCTATGTTCAGCAGTGGACGTCTTACGGCTGAGATGATGATGATGATTTAATTGAATCCTCATCCTTGGTGTTCTACTGTTGTACTGGTTTAGGAGAAGGATGGCAGTTAATATTTTTGTTTGTATTACCAGGAATTGGGAACTAAATGAAATAACTAGGAAAGACCGAGGATCGACGCCACATTGGACACTCCAGTAGGAATGAAATGGCCATCATCGATCAGAAGTGTGGGGTACATGGCAAGTGAAAACAGACCCTTAGGATAAAGCGAAGACTGCATTTTCTACTGGAAAGGGCCTGTGGCAACATCAAGTACCTAATGCCATTCAGATAGTGTAATGCGCCTGCAACGTTCGAGAGGTTAATGGAGTTGGTGCTTGTTGGACTCGTTGGGAACGCGTCTCTTATATACATGAATGACACTGTTCATGAAACTGAGGAGCTCTCGCTCCTTTGAAGACCACCTCCGAAACCTGGAATGTATGCTGATGAAGATCCGTGCGGATTATCTCAAATTGAGTCAGAAGAAGTGTTTAGGCTTCTAACATCAAGTGGGTTTTTAGTTTTTGGGGGCACGTAGGCTGGAGGTGAACAAACTGATCAAGAGAAGATCTCTTCACTATTCAAGACAAAAACAATGCTAGCTAATGAAATACGAAAAATGCAATGGGAGAATGCATATTGGCGGGAGTAAGCGTCATGGCGCGTGTGGTGGTGTTGTATTGTTCTCCTATAACCCGAGTATATTCGATTTTTTACCCGCTAAATAGCCCAAGAGGCCGGCCATTGTTTTTTTGTTTGTAGTTACCCTTTCAGCTGTGGTTCTATACCAGCTTAACTTCCGACTTTGAAAATGTTAAAAAATTATCGAATATTCGAATATGGCAAGTTTGATATTCGAATATTCGGCGTAATTTATTATTCGAATAATTCGAATATTCGAATATTCGAATGCAAGCCCTATCCAGTACCCAGTACCGATACAAATTCCAGCTTAAAAATTTGTTACTGAGTACTCTTTCGAGTACCCGTATCTCAGTACCGAATACATGCGGTTTCCTACACCTCTAGTGGGTGATAACTAGCCACTGCCGAAGCCTACCACCAGTATAAACTACACACAGTACTTTTTATAATAATTTAAAGCTATGTTACAATTTTTGGGTAAACATTGTTGATGTTTTTGTTTCTTAGCATCTACACGTTTTGGCATATATAATAATATGCTGTAAAGATGCCAATATGCATTGATATTCTTACACATTTGTTGACATCTGTGGTGAAATATACATACGAAAAAAAAAGAGAAAAAACCTACCTGATATTGTTTCACAAGCTCGTTCAAGCAAGGATACCTCTCGCTGGTGTATCTAAAGAACTTCGGCACTCCCATGATGTAAATTAAACTGCTAATTTGCAAAAATCTTTCCAACCTCTTGTTCACTGACCCCAAACTAAGTAACCTAAGTTTAAAACGTTTCTACAACACAATCGGACACGATTAATCCAAATATTAATGTTACTAAGCCTATAGATGTTTAAATGGAGGTAGTTTCTTTAAAAATAGGGTGAAAATATGTACTATTTATGAAATATATTATCCCAACAACCTACATCACGAATCACGAAACGGAAAAAATTATGTGAAATAGTGATGTGACATTCATATTCCTCCTGTCACCTAGCACCAATTTTATCGATTTGACTGGTATAATGTTTTTCACGAAAAGCTAATAGCTTATATATTATATAAAATCACATCACACTAAAATTATATATTCGAAAGTTTGGGAGTGTGTGACTGTGTTTGTTACTTCTTTACGCCTCAACGGGTGGACTGATTGCCCTGAAATTTGGTATAAAGATAATTTAGACCCTGGAATAACACAAAGGCTACAGTTACAGTACAGCGGGTAAAACCACTGGGCGCAGCTCGTATTTATATAAATTTTTAAATAGCTCTCCTGTAAAATTTGCATTTTTAGGATAGTGACGGTTTAAAATTAAACGTGGGATATTATTAAAATTTAAAACTGTAGGTGTTATTTTTTTAGGTTATCGACAGTAGTCCACAGTAGTCAACCCCAACCCTATATTTTACAGTATTGCCAGTCTATAATAATATTAACAGCGGGGTAATTCGACGAATTGCTCTCTCGTGCCGCGAGACGAGAACGTTTTTTTATAACCATTATGGCTCATCTACACTATGCGGCTAATGATTCGCCGAGTGGTGTTTTGTCTAAGGACAATAAATGTCCTATGGCTCGTCCAGACAGTGCGGCCCAACGTTCGCAGTTCGCTTATAGCTTATTTTCTTAGATTGCAATAAAGAGTATTCTATTCTTACGTTTTGTTGTTAAGTTGCTAAAATGCTACAGAATCAACATGGGCATAGAGAACAGAGAAAGTGAAAGTAAAATTTAGGAATCTTGAATCTATGGACGACATTAGTTGACAGTTGACAGATGCTGCATTCAATTTACAATTTATGAAAACTGAAAACATAAAACATTTAGCAATGAATTTTGTTTAATAATAAATATTGTTGAGGTTACGTCTAAATGAGGTAAGGAATCATGATAATCAAAACCACAAACCAAATAATATTAAGTATATTGTTATTCTAGGGCAGGGCCGGATCTATAGGGGGATAGTTCGGGGTCCGTGCCCCGGGCGGCAACGTCAGGGGGCGGCAAAATCGAGGACCCGACTCATTGCCAAATCTGGGACCATCGAATAAAGAGGGCGGCAAATTTCAAATTTGGAATACAAATGACAAAATAGCTATACGGAATAGTAAAATCTTCGCGGAGCGCGTAGCCATTGCTTAATAACTGCGAATAGTGAAACAATATTATTATGTATCATCCATTATACGTTAATTTCCGAATTTACTTTGAACCTCTCTTCTACTTTGGGTGAAAAGATTAGAATGTCTATTTATTTTTCTATCGCACATTCTACACAGTCTGGATTAAAAAATTTCGGCGCTCACAGTAATCTGGTCGTGCACACATTAATAAGTAGTATACTAAGTTTTCGTAGCGCTCTAATGTTAAATTGAGCTTTGATTGTAACTTGCATGATTAGAATAATAAAATTTTCTTACACACTCTTTGGAACCCGAATTTATAAAATTTCTCGGCGCTCGCAGCAGGCAGCTCGCGTGGAAATAAGTAAGAATTTAAAAAATCTGACTTCTGCTCGTGCATGTGTTTATCAGAATATTTCAGTTAAAGCGCTCCGAGGTCATAATGAGCTTATTTAAATTTCTCTCTACACGAAAAAATATTCAGCGCTCGCAGGAAGTTGTACGCGCTCTTGTAAGTGAGAATATTTATTTCAATTTCTAAGCGCTAAAAAAAGTTAACCGCACTCTTTTCGTTGTGAAATATATAAAAATTTTCTCGCCACTCGCAGCAAGCTGCTCGCGCTATTATAAGGAGGAATATTCGCCGGGACTCCCTTTCCCCCTTCTCCCATTGGTTGTTTTGCCCATCTGCACCCTTAGGATGATTTTTAGGTTTGCCCCGCCTCGAAAAGTTCCTAGATCCGGGGCTGTTCTAAAGTCTAAGCACGGTCTAAGCTCCACTCGCGACTCGTTTAGGCGTGAAAGAGTAACAAACACATCCATACCAACATTCACATTTATTATTATATTAACACATTGACTGCTGAAAACTCAACTGCTGTGTTTTTGAGGTCGAAACGCTGTGTGAACGCGGTGCTGAAAAACAAACATTGTGTTTTGTCAAAGGATTTTTCCATATAAAATTAATTTCAGGCACTTGGGATTGTTCTATAAAATGCTGTCACAGCCAATGTGTTAACTCAATAATTTGTAGTAGGGGAAGCTGGGTAACAATGAATAACGTTTTTTCTAACGCTAAAAATTACTATATTCTTTATATCTAGGAAATTATTTTTACACAAATACTATAGGTACATTATCGAAGCACAAGGGGAACACATAATTTGGACGCTAACTTTAATAATTACGACTCAGTGAGGCATTTAACAAAAAATGGGAAATTATTCATAGTTCCCCAGGACTGGGTCACTATGAATAATTGCTCGGGTAACAATGAACCAATGGGGTACAATGAATTTTAACGGAAATATGAGGCACAAAAAGTGAAAAAAACTTGAGTTTGTCTTTAAAAACCACTTTCTTTGAATAATTGAAGATCAAATTGTATTTAACTCTTGAGGCTGTAACATAAAAACTGCATTTATTCATCAAAAATATATTTAAAAAACAATCTCTTCTCAATTGTAATTTAAATCGTAATTAAAAGTATAAAAATCACGTTTTTACAAGCTTTTATATAATTTCACCTGTCTGTTGTCTGTCTGCCTGTAATCAAATCTTGCAAGTTAAATTATACCCACTTCCCGGTTTTCGATAGAGCTGAAATTTTGCGTGCAAATCGGATGATAATGCAATATTATTATGACATAAGCTGATCTGATGATGGAGCTGGAAGGTGGCTATACGACCTCCGTAATTAATCGACGCAACCCCATCGAGTTTGGGCTCATTGGATTCGAACGACAATTTCTTGACGAAAGTACTCGTCATGCTGCTAGAATTTTAAAAGCTTGTTTTTAAAACTTTTGTTTTAATTTCACTTGTATATGACCTATGTCTAATAAATATATGGAAGGAATGCCTGACAGAGTATTGATTGACTGATCTATAAAATCAAAGCCCAAACCGCGGAACTGATTGGGTTGAAATTTGAAGTTGTTGAACATATTATCGACATTGTGTCGATATATGCCGTTGCCTGGCATCCCGAGGCTGACTCAAACTTTATTTATTCAAATAGGCTACAATAGAGCACATTTGCAAGTCAATTTTACATTTTTTCAAATTTCAATTAATCCATTTCCAATTCATCTATTTGGCTACATTTTATAAAATTTAATCAGAGATATAGCGTTGCGCAGCTTCGTATATCTTCCGAATGTAGTTACGTGCCATTTTATATACCTAAATAATAAAGGATAAGATTCAAAAGTAAATAACAACGAGGTAATTTTCATTGTACCCCATGCTTGTTTGGTATGGGGAACAATGAATAACCTATTCATTGTTACCCAGCGGCCGATTAATCATTGTTACCCAACGACCGTTTGACCAAACTAATTTAAAAAAATAATATTCTATCACGAGTATCAAAGTTGTAAAACAGAAAACACAAAATTAAAACATTAATGATCCCAAATTATCTATCAGAAAAATAAAAATTGAATCCAGAACTACGTGAAACACTTTTCAAAAAGTAGTGAAAATTTACTTTTGTTAATCATTGTTCCCCAATCCTCAGCAGCGGGTCTCTCTCCAACCACAGCTCAGTGTGGACTGGATTGAAAGATTGGTATCACCCACGGCTCACTTCTGTTCATTCGGTGTGAGTGAATAACTAAAGCACAGATACTTATTGGAATTTATTCACTGTTCCCCATTATCCATTGTTACCCAGTTTCCCCTAGCGTCCGTGGCCCAGTGGTCGTTGGTCTTGGGTTCAAATCTCAGTGGGGCAAAGATTTTCACCTGGACGCTACCGTGAAAGTCGGAAAGGCACGTAAAATTGTGGGTCTCGGCTTTTTCCTATAAGATATGTAGGTGGCAGTCATTAGATCATGTTGCAGGCCTTGTAGTAATCTCGGTGACCTGAAACTTCAACATATAGGTTGACCACACAACCTATAAATTGTGATTTGACTCTGACAGTGTAAGTAGAAAAACCTGTTCTGTTGGAGTATAAACCCCAATTATTATTATTTTTTGTTAACAGGCAATCAAATTCTTAATTTTGACATCAAGAGTTCAAGCAATATAATATAATATAATGGAAGACAAACAAATGACAGAAAATGTAAAGAACGTGAAAATAAAGCAAGAGGATGATAATATATGTATGCAAGATGATGGAGCATGTTACTCTGACCCAGTAAAAATGTCTGAAGATACAGTACTCAAAATAGAATATGAGGAATTATATCAACACCATATCATAAAGGATGAAATAGTTATTGGACCGGAGGTAATACAAAATACTTCTACAAATAGAGATTCTGTTTCAACAGTTGTATGTACTACAAGCCAGGACAGACAACAAGATGTGTGTCATATGAAACAACAAAATAATGCACAGTATATATGTGATATATGTAAAAAAGAATTCAGCTACAAGCAAACTTTACGAAACCATTTAAATAAACACAACACTGATTCTAAAGAGGTATCGAATCTATTATCATGCAATCTTTGTAATAAAGTCATATCTACTCAACGCTACCTAAAAAGGCACATAAGTTATCACTGTCCCATGAACAAAAATAAAACTAAACCATTATCATGTAAGCTTTGTAACAAGGAGTTTTATTCACAAATGAACATTAAAAGACACATGCAATTATCCTGTCCTATGAATGACAAGAAAAGAAAATTAATATGTAAGCTGTGTGACACGATCTTATCTTCAGAATATACCCTTAACAGGCATATGAAATATAACTGTTCCGTGAAGAAAAACAATCAAGAACCTGTATCATGTCACCAATGTAACAAGGTCTTAAATTCCCCAAGTTACCTTCAAGATCACATCAAAAACCACTGTGCTGTGAACAAAACCAAAGTGGCATGCCACCTTTGTAAAGAAGTTTTAGCTTCACCAGTGTTACTTCGCAAACACTTGAAAGTGCACTGTCCTGTTAACAAAGACATAACTGCAGTGATGCAACAGAAATGTTCTCTTTGTAATAAGGTATATGGTTCACAATGTGCCCTACATCAGCATATGAAAAATTGTAATCCCTTGAATAAATCCAAAGCAGAACCAGTAACATGTATGTTTTGTAATAAACATTTATCATCAGAAATAAGCCTCAAGAGTCACATAAAATATGACTGTCACCTAAACAAAGACAGAGTACCAGAATCTTGTCAACAATGCAATGAAGTGTTACAATCACCGAAGGCCTTAAACATGCATATGAAATACCACTGTCTTGGGAAAAAATATAAAGCAAACACTGTAGCATGTAAGCTTTGTAACAAGCGCTTTTTGAAACGGAACCTTAGCAGACACATGAAATATCACTGTCACCTGAATGAAACCAAAGCAGAACCAGTATCCTGCAAGTTTTGTAATAATGATTTTTCTTCAAAAGAGATCCTAAACAGGCATATGGAAAATGTCTGCCTCATGAACAAAAACAAAGCAATATAAGGGCTATGACCAGCCCTGGATTTACACTAGGGGCATTGGGGGCGAGTGCTCAGGGCGGCAAATTTTCAGGGGCGGAAAATTAACTTAACTGGGGGCGGCAAATTTTTAATAGAATCTAATCGCGCACCTCAAACCCACCCCCCCCCCCCCCTGCCGCCGCGGCGGAGAGGGCGGTATTTTCTCCCTGCCCAGGGCGGCATTTTGGCTATCCAATGCCTGGAGCAAGAATAATGTAATGATCACAACTGTTGGTGAGTTGATTAGGGGCCAAAACTAAAATAAAATCAAGACAGATAATGTTTGACAGACAATGGGCGTCCTTGTCACTCTAAGTGATTTTTTCCAGGCAACCGCATTGTGAACTAATGTGAGCTGTTCAGAAGAGCGTTGTAGTTACCCTTCTATAACTGCAATAATCTACTGCAAAATTGAATTTTTTAATACAAAATATAATTTAGTTTAATCTTTATAATAATTAAACAACCTCTAATTGTTTAGGCACAGGCTGTACTTAAACACAACGCACAGCGTTTAGTTTAGTGTGAAGAATGTGATGATAGTCGAGGAAGTCGAAAGAGGTGTATCAGGTCAGAATCAGGATTATACCAAGTGGAGGAAAATAGTGTCTGCCTACCCCAACGGGAACCAAGCGTGATTATATGTATGTATGTAGTTTGACTTTATTAAAGCAATTTTGGGTCATTTCTTGTAATATGAACTACGGTCAATGTAAATAAATAACTATAGTCGGGCCGGCCTAAAAGGCCACATTTGACACATCATCAAAATTCCCTTACAGGTGATCTAAAAATTTTACTTATTTTTTCTGTAAATAATATATGTCAACACTTAGCTGAACAATAAATAATATGACAACATTTAGCTGAACACTGAACACTATACTCGAATTTACAATTAACAATTTACGCATTACCATTAAAATTTCTACCATTTGGTAGATTTTTTGCCTACCATTTAACTTATTACCAAATTCTTATATCATAACTTTGTATTTAACATTTTGGTGCATTTTGTTGGTATAACATAGCATTAGTTTTGTGAATAAAAAACTTTTTCATTTTCATTTCAATTTCTGCCAAAACTACAATTAAATTTTTCTACCAAAAACTACCATTGAAATTTCTAGCAAAATCTACCATTCTTTTTTTATCATTTAGTTGATTTTTTACCATAAAAAAATCTATCAAAAACTACTATTAATTTTCTACCATTTGGTAGATTTTTCTATCATTAAAAATTCTACCAAAAACTAATACGTAGATTTTTCTACTGTGCATTTTTGAAAACTAACGTGAGAGTTATCCATATTACTATGTAAACAAAACGACTAAAAACTCACGGAAATAATGGTCGGAGCTAGGCTCGATCCTGAGTTTCGCACAATTACGATGTCCTTCATCAGGAGCTCACGCATTTTTCTACCATAAAAAGTCTACCAAAAACTACAATTGAAATTTCTACCAGAAGAAACGTAAAGAAGGAACAAACATACTCACACACTTACACACACACATTATTAAAAAAATTTAAAGTCCTCAACGGTGTCAATTTCGGATAAGCCGATGGTATAGATTTTATTTCTCATATAAAACAACGGTTTTTGTGGCATTATGTTTAACCAAAAAAAACTAAAAATAAAAAATACTCAATTTTTGTTTCAAGTCATTGTTGTGTTTATTTTTAAACTATAAAGAATATGTTATACACATTGATAAGAACATTGCCGAGTAATATTATTAATCTTATAAACGAAAAAATAAACAAACTTCATTAATCCGTTCGGCTACGATGGCACAGACAGATACACAAACAGACAGACAAACAAACACGTCAAACTTATAACACCCCACCTTTCTTGCGTTGGGGGTTAAGAACATTAGATGAATAAATAGGACATCCTATACAAGGTCACGTCAATCAGTTTTTGTTTTTAAAACAATAAGGATGCTACCCAATAAAATCGCGAAATCGAAATTTGAAATGTAGAATCGAATGCAATTATAACTTGGATTGAATATTTGATCATAAATAAATAACTATATTGCGATTAAAATAAAATATGTTGTTAATATTGTGATTATATTATAGTAAAATTTAATGTAATTAAAATAAAATTGTGTAATGTATAGAGAATAAACATATTTTTTTATTACAGGTTTTTTTATAACTCGTGAGATGTTTCTGGCAAAACTAGCCCATGACGCCATTACATGTTTACAAAAAAAAACCTATTAGAATTAAAATTAATTAGACTTTATGAATGTTTTCATAAAACTGTATTCGATTCCAACGTGTTTGAAGATCGTATCGATTCTTATCCTGTAATCGAAATAAACAAACAATGTCCCAACACTTGTTTGCTATGACTGACATCTGTCAAATGTGGCCTTTTAGGCCGGCCCGACTATAATCATATTGTAATGTTACTTTAATTTTACAATTTTATGAAAATCTTCCTGCTAGGTTTAATTATTGAAATACTTAAAAATGGGTGACATATTTTATAAGTTTCCACTTCGAAATGCTTAATGAAAATGTAACTTTAATATGAGTGAATATGATATTGGCAAAAACAATAACGTATAAACAAATTATAGAGACCAAAAAAACTTCGCTTTATAAAGTTTTATAGTCTGTGGTTTCTTTTGATGTTGATGACAGCTGACAGATTTTTGTATTTATGATTAGGGACGCGGTATTGAATATTGGAAAGTATCGATACTGTACTCATGAGTATTATATAGATAAGGTATCGTACTCACAAATCATAAAAGTATCGAGCGTTAAGGTGTCAACTTGTTAAGTATTTTTTTCTACAAGTTTCTTTTCTTTCACTTGTCTGTCCGTTTCATTTATTTTCAAAAGTCTTTATTAATAAATTGGAATGACGGACGTGTGGTGTGACGGTTAGACTATGGATCCTCCAGACCACCCGCGGGAATTAGGGCCGTGGAGGGTACTTTGCGAGGTCAATCCACCATAGGACCGGGGGAGAGTTGCCGGACTGGTTGGTCCTGGATTCGTCCGGGAACGTCGGGACGCCCGCGGAGTATTTAGGGCGGATCCACGAGCGTCGCGGATGAGTGCATCGGCGTACCCGTTGCCCCGGAATTATGGCGTCGAGCAAGAACACCCCCAGGTTTTTTAGTGGGTATCCCCGCCGCTTCCATCTTTGGCAGGGGAGTCCCACATACCGCCCCGCGTCCCCCGGCGTGAGGTGATGATGCCGTAACGCATTTTTCTTGGGTCAAAAAAAGGGTAACAGATGAGGTGACAGAGTTAGGGGTGGACTAACTACCGAGTGTTAGTAGAGCTTAATTGAGAGAGAGAGAGGAGAGAGCGTACTGCATACTCCGAAAGTCACATTATTCAGCTCTTAACTCGTAGCTTATAGCCCGGTATAACATTTGGCAATAGGAGTTCTACCACGAGGTATAGTGGGGGACTTTAGTGCAAAACCTGTTTTTTTCATGCAGAAGCATGAAACTTGGCACATTGATTTCTAATGTAAAAATAGGCTGATTTTGATCGGTAGCCCTCGGTAGCACCCCCTCTGGCAGCGAGGAGGGGGGTTGGAAGAGGCGCTCCACCCGGCTTCATTTTAAAAATTCTGGGAGACCACACATAGCTAATAGGTCAAGTTTGGTATCAATTTCGGATAAATCGAGGACGTAGATTTCATTTCTGGAATAAAAAAATGACATTTGTGATGATTTGTTTAACAAAAAAATTAAAAATTAAAATTACGTAACTTCGTTTTTATTGTTCAAATTACTGTAAATTCAAAAATACTAGTTTTTTTAATAAACAAAAAATATGTTAATAAAGTCTAGTTTATGTAGATTAAAAAATATATAATTTTATATTACTTTTCTTAATAACAAACCGCATAAAAAAATCTTTTGCTGTCCCGGGCCGCAATTTTCTTTTAACCGCCATGAAAAGGGTTGTTAGTAAAAAACTTACTATTTCATGCCGAAGTTTAAAACTTGCCACAATTACAATTCCTTACGTTAAAATAAGCCGTTTAGAATCAGTAGCCGTCGGTAACCAGCCTTCTGACAGCGGGGAGGGGGGGTGAAAGGGGCGCACCACCCAGCTTCACAAAAAAATCTGGAAGACCACGTATAGCTAATACGTCATGTTTGGTATCGATTTCGAATAAATCAAGAACGCAGATTTCATTTCTGATAATAAAAAACGCATTTTATGGGTTTTTAACCAAATTATAACACAAAATTAGTTCTAAGTTTTTTATTTTATTTAGAGGCACTTTAATTCTAAATTATAGTAATATTTTGTGATAAACATAAATATTTTTTAAAAGTTTATTTCAAGTAGATTAAATAAAATAGAGCTTTTATATTATTTTTATAAACATTTACTCGTACAATTTTTTTTAAGACACTAGAGTCGCTATTTTCTTCTCACCGCTGCGCTGCGTTGTAAACCCCCATCAACTGTAAAATACGACTATGTACATTCATTTAACATGTTATTGATATAAGAACTTGATATTGTCAAACATAAAATTCAGAAAAATCCTTTGGCACATCATAATTTACTCTCCCTGAGACAAACTTTTAAAAAAATAGGTGCGATAAAACGCGATCAAATCGCGGAACGAAAACTGCTAAACATTGTTATGAATCAAACTGTTTCAACAAAATGTAATCTAGCAAAATTATAAATACTCCAGGCTTAAAGCTTTTTTAAATCAGTATGTTACATTCCAAGACTGATTCTTCCAAAGATAATATTGTTATTATAGCTCATTACATTTTAAGACCGTCTTCATGCAGTTTTGCATCAATCTCAGCAATCCGCCCTTTATTTATAAATTAAATCAGTTTCGTGCATAATATACTGGCCAACAAAACGGTGTTAGACATAGACATAGACATAATTTTATTGATAATATTCATTACAGGTCATAGATACATTAATAAATCAATAATTATAATATACATTATAAAACATGTCAGCTCTTCTGCTTATAATCTATGAATTCCTTATAGGAATAGAAAGACCTCGCAAGTAGCCATTTTTTAGTTTTGTTCTTAAAGATATTTGTATTTGGTGCATTTGTGACATCATCTGGAAGCCTATTGTAAACGTCTGGCCCCATCACATGTATTGTGTTAGCTGTTTTGGCCAGTTTGCGAGGTACGGACGATAATTTATGTGCGTACCTCGTAAGCATATGTCCACTGTTTCCTCGGCGTTTATACAACTCCAAGTTGTAAGATGAGTAAGGTGTCCCTTTGTTTGCTTATTGCTTCTAAAACCAAGCAGGAGGCTGGAAAATAGCAAGACTCGTATCCTTCGACTAGCATAAAAGTACCGCACACAAACTTAACTCTACCTATATGGTTTTGATATGATGTTTTGCGGTCAATGAAACTGCAGATCAAGCAGTAATTACTACTCGACAACCAATAACTATGTAGGAAACACCTTATCACAAAAAAAACACTATTTGGAAAATATACTTCTACTTCCATGATATGTCTGTATACCGGCATTTGTTACACGCATTTTACAAGAAACTTTGTTTGAGAGAGGCTAGGCATAATTTCTTGGTTAAGTCTAACCCATCCTCTCTTTTGGTTTAGGAAGCAAGAAGGAGACCATTCCTTTGTCTGAAAACCTTTCAGTTGTCAGAATATTGTGCATGGGACTGATTAAATAAATAAATGCAAGGCTTATCATAATTCGTCATAAAATGTTTTGAACTATATTATTATTAAATATTATATATGGAGCATCCGTCTTGGAAAACAATATAACGATATAAATAAGCTGTAGGTAGGTGCCAGTAGTATTTATAATTTTGCCACATTACATTTAATTGAAAAATAGATGCATAACTTTGGTTAGCCGTTTATTATTAAAGAGATACGACTTTCGGGCCTATTTTTTAAAAGTTTGTCTCAGGGAGAGTAAATTATGATGTGCCATAGGATTTTTCTGAATTTTATGTTTAACAATATCAAGTTCTTATATCAATAACATGTTAAATGAATGTACATAGTCGTATTTTACAGTTGATGGGGGTTTACAACGCAGCGCAGCGGTGAGAAGAAAATAGCGACTCTAGTCTCTTAAAAAAAATTGTACGAGTAAATGTTTATAAAAATAATATAAAAGTTCTATTTTATTTAGTCTACTTGAAATAAACTTTTAAAAAATATTTATGTTTATCACAAAATATTACTATAATTTGGAATTAAAGTGCCTCTAAATAAAAAAAAACTAAGAACTAATTTTGTGTTATAATTTGGTTAAAAACCCATAAAATGCGTTTTTTATTATCAGAAATGAAATCTGCGTTCTTGATTTATTCGAAATCGATACCAAACATGACGTATTAGCTATACGTGGTCTTCCAGATTTTTTTTGTGAAGCTGGGTGGTGCGCCCCTTTCACCCCCCCTCCCCGCTGTCAGAAGGCTGGTTACCGACGGTTACTGATTCTAAACGGCTTATTTTAACGTTAGGAATTGTAATTGTGGCAAGTTTTAAACTTCGGCATGAAATAGTAAGTTTTTTACTAACAACCCTTTTCATGGCGGTTAAAAGAAAATTGCGGCCCGGGACAGCAAAAGATTTTTTTATGCGGTTTGTTATTAAGAAAAGTAATATAAAATTATATATTTTTTAATCTACATAAACTAGACTTTATTAACATATTTTTTGTTTATTAAAAAAACTAGTATTTTTGAATTTACAGTAATTTGAACAATAAAAACGAAGTTACGTAATTTTAATTTTTAATTTTTTTGTTAAACAAATCATCACAAATGTCATTTTTTTATTCCAGAAATGAAATCTACGTCCTCGATTTATCCGAAATTGATACCAAACTTGACCTATTAGCTATGTGTGGTCTCCCAGAATTTTTAAAATGAAGCCGGGTGGAGCGCCCCTTCCAACCCCCCTCCTCGCTGCCAGAGGGGGTGCTACCGAGGGCTACCGATCAAAATCAGCCTATTTTTACATTAGAAATCAATGTGCCAAGTTTCATGCTTCTGCATGAAAAAAACAGGTTTGACCCATTTTTGTCGCTTAGTGACTCCACTAGTAGAGGGATAGATACTCTTAGTGGCCCGCAGGACTAGAGTCCGTAACTTGTGATCCGGAGTCACAAGTTACGGACTCTACACTGAACTAGTGACTTAGTGAAATTGGTACGCTACCTGCTACCTGCCAAAAGTATATAATTATTAAGTAAAAGTATCGGTAGCGAACAGAAATGTACTCGATAGCACAAAGTATTAAGTATCGATACTTTTCTTCATTTTTCGTGTCCCTACTCTACAACAATGGCGGTTGATTGTTGATCTCTGCATATGAAAATTTAGTTTACCAAAACAAAATATAATAATCATAATATTATCCCAAAGAGTATAAATATATACTGGGAATATTATCCACTCAAGCGTCCACGGTGACAATATTACAAAGATGAATTATCGTGTGAGTTTGAGACAAAGAGAGATACTATTGCAGTTTTTGGAGCGGTTTCCTCCGCTTGCGCTGGGTATTATGAGAGGCAAAGAAGATTACGAAAAGTCAAGATTAATGTGGGACAAGATTGCTCGGCAATTGAATAAAGCTGATCCGAGAGTGGTTAAGAGCGGCAAAAATTGGTGTAGGGTTTGTATACATTTTATACTTAAACTGCAATATTTACCTATTTAAATAAAATTATACATATTATACTAAGTAAATAACCTCCATTCAAAAGCGATGGGAGCGTAACCTACTTCCAGTGTTCCAGGCTAGGGTCAGAAGCTCAATGTAATTTTTATAATAATTTTAATATTTTGTGACTCCCTGGAAAGCCTTTGAAACTAACATAAAATAATTTTCCATATCAGTTCAGAAGTATTTAAGTAATAAGCAAATTGAACTTTAATAGCAGGCGAATTGTGCACCACATTTTTTGGAGTCTATTAAAAAATATGTATGAAAGAAAACACACAATATACACACACACACATAATATTGAGCCTGAAACACCTTTTGTTTATGTTACCAAAACTATCTAAATATGTTCTTTTTCAGTACTGGTCGGACCTAAAGTTTAAGATTCGCAGGAAGTATGCCAATATCCAAGACTGTGAAAGGCTGGGCAAACCAGTGCCAGAATTGAGTCTATTTGATGAAAGAATAAGGAATTTATTGTCAGACAGTGATGGTAATCTACTTAATCCAGGTCCAGACAAGTTTACGATTTATCAGAAAAAATTTGTTAATGTGGATGAGATGAAAGACGTAAGTTAAATTATTACATATTCTGTGAACTTAATTGCTTTGAGCAATATCATTTCAATAACATCAGAAGGCCTATTGGCCGTTCCGCTCTGGTATCTATTACTGTTAACCAACATAATATTACTCATAAAATGTTCTTATAATCATAAAGTGCAAAAGTTAAAGATATTTCTTAAATTCATGTAACATGCTAGTGGATTATGAGACAAAGTTTAAAAGCCTTATTAACATTACAGCTATGTTACTCAAATGTAATAAATATTATTGAAAATCCAAGTCCCATTAGTTGATATAGTAAAGGAACATAGGAACTACTGGGAATAAACGATAATTTTAATGTGCCTATAGTTAACGAACTTATCTAATTTATTTCAGGAAGAAGCAAATGAAAGAGATGCATCAACAAACAGTAATGAAGATGTCAATGTGGAATCGGTAGATCAATGCATCACTATAGATTACGATGAAGACGGAGAAGAAATGATCATGCCCACAGAATATATCACCTTCGAGGAAAATCATATTATTCCTGACAAACAGTCACCAAATACCAAATCGGAACCTTCAAAGAAGACTTCTAAGAGCACAGAAGATATCAAGAAAGAGTTATTAGCATTTCAACTGCAAAAACAGAAGGAGCTCTTTCTTATAGAAAAGGAACACAGACTTCAACGGCATAAATTAGAAATGGAGATTTTGTATCTTAGAAAGGAAACTATGGAGAAACAGTTGAAAAGGATTTGGAAATAAAATTATACACAAAGTGTATATGGCAAATTATACATCGCTGTCCTTGGTGAATAAACAGATGCAAAAACTCAACTTTACTGGAAAAATAAAGAATCTATTTTTCATTAGGAACATTTGTTTCAAAAACCAAAACTTTGCATAACTTTTTTATTTATTACAAGAAAAATGTAAAAATAATTGAGTAAATTTATTTGAACCTATAGAATTCGAATATTAAATAAAAGCAATTTTTTTAAATATATTAAATAAAAACGAAGTAGCAATTATCCATTTATTCATTGGGGACGGCAACATTGTGTTTAAAAAAACTTTTTCATACAAATTTTATTAAATGGAGAATGGAGACGGAACTTATCATATATTTAAGTCCCATCTTAAGTGTTTAGTATTGTAAAAGTTTAGTGTTTTAATAGTGCTATTACAAAATGCAGATAAGCACTGGTACATTAATAACTACTAGACCAGGGTAGATCCCTTTAAAAATAATAAAAAGTAAAAAAAAATAATAGTAGGATGAAACCCATTAGAAAAGGAGGGGAATATTATAAAAATAAAAGGAAAAATAATTTACGGGCGATCTGAGGTCGGGAAGGGGATGGGGGTGAGTTTTTAAGGGTAAAAAACGGTTTTTCTCGATTTCCGGCAAAACTAAAAATCCTATCGAAAAAAGTCAAATGGCAAAGTTGTAGGTAATAAAAAGATCTAAAACTTTTGTATAAACACTTTTTTCACATAACCTCAAAATTGATGTGAAAAATTCAAAAAACCAAGTTTTTGGTTTTTTATTTTTATCTTTTACAAAAATTATTTTTTTTAAACGAAATTTGGTGAAAACTTACCTTTTTATGTCCCAAATACGCTGTAATAAATTTGATTAAAAATATTTATTTTTTCACCTTATTTTGAATTATTATCGAAAAAACACCCTAATTTTCAATCGAAAATTCACCCGTCAAAATATCAGCTTTTTTCAAAAAGTTGCTATGGTTTCTGTTCGTTGAAATCTCTACTTTCCGATGGTGAAAAAAAAAAAAAATGTTACTACAGTAAATCTTCTCAGAAAATGCAAAAAAAAAACATAATAAGCTCGCAATCGACAACAAACTTCTCATTTACAAAACTATGATAAAGCCAATCTGGACATATGGAATACAATTGTGGGGCGCTGCCAGCTCGAGCAATATAATACTGATACAAAGGATGCAGAACAGTATACTAAGACAGATATCGAATGCACCATGGTTCCTCAAAACAACAGAGCTTCATGAAATTCTCGATATACCAATGATTAGACAAGAAATTGCTTCAAATTCCCATGGGGGGTAATCTCCCAAAGTCTATAATCAACCTTATGTCTATGGCTGTGGTCGCTGTGGTCTATGGATTTCCATATCATTTTGACAATTCCTCGTCCCTTTCTCACCCGCGCATCCCCCCGTTGCGGCGCCATTTTGTTTGTTAATTGTCAATGCCAATGTCAATGCTTAATGGCTACCGGCTGCCGTTTGCAAACATTACTGTTTTAATTTTAATCGAGTGTGTTTTGCGTTGATTAAATTCCGTTTATCTTCCTCTCAAGCTATAACTGTGATCTTGAACCATGTATTAGTTATTACACAAGTGCTTATAGGACTCAAACAATGGTTGAAGTGTGTATAATCAAAAAAGTTTCAGTGAGCTCCGCAAATAGTATGTTTGCGGAAAATATTTCGAAAAACGATTCATCACGCCAAATTTCGTCTCCGGTTTAAGCATATCCAACCTTTGCTGTCGACGTCTGACGAGATTGCTGATGGATTTCCTGATACACCAGATATTGACACTGGTAGGTGCTATTTTTATTAACAGAGATAATACTATTTAAATATATCATTATAAGATCAACAAAACAGTTAAAAAACATCCACTTCCCACCTAGATTATGCAACGATTATCTGGAACCCATTAGGTATAATATTATGAAAAACACAAAAAATCTTAAGAAATTGTACAGAAAAAAGATTTAAAAAGCATTCTTTAAAGATGTTATTATAAATACTTATTTTACAAAGAATAACTTGTACAATAAATATGGATTAGTAACTTTACAGCAAGTAAAATTTGCTATTGAATACCCACCAAATCTTCTTGTAGAAAACCCGGACAATTGTTTGCAACAAAACGTTGCCACACTAATTCAGGCAAACATTCCCCACTTCATTGACCTACATACATATAATAAAGAATGCCACTTTGTTTTGTTTTAGCTACCTACTCAGATGGAACACCGGTCAGCCCCACATTGAAAAATACGGCAGAGGTTCCTTCTTCGACGGTCTATTCAACTCAGTTAACGGAACAAGCTTCGATGTGAAGAAAAAAGCAAAACTCTTAAAAAGTGTTGTCATATAAGACTGAACATACCAAAATTTTGGTAAGAAGCCATTGAAAGAATTTCAAAGATTATGTTGATAGACATAGTAAAGAAAAATTGGTACCAACACTAAAATATTGGATAGTAACTTTAAAAAATTTTTAAAGACTATGGCTATTTTATAAGGAAAAAACTTAAAATCATGTGTTGCATGACCTTAATTCGGATCCCACAGAAAACTGTTTCAGACAAGTACGGGTGTATAATAACCCAGATTGCCATAAATTTAAAAACACATTTCGATCATTGTTAATAACAAGATTTATTAAATTCCGTTCCAGTGGCTGCAATTGTGAAGAACATTTGGCTGACCAAATATTATAACTTGATACACTATTTACAAACAGTACACTCTGCGCCAAATGTGTCAGTCGAGTTTTCTAATAATATTAATTTTAATCCATAATTTTTTTTAAGTAACAGCAAGTCAAGAAAGACTTAATATTATGCATTCACAGGCCTATACGATGGGGTGAGTCCGAAAAATATTAAAAAATAATATGAATTGCGCCACTTGTAAATCTAATTTGACATCATCCCAGATATCTTCGATTCTCAGATGAATATTAATGAGAGAATTAAATTCTGTTAAAAATAATGAAAGTTTGACCTATTTTTACACTAAACTATTCGTGAGTATTTAGATTCATCATTGTAAAGTGAGTTTATGCCGTTATTTACAATGATGAACGGTTGACCTACCTATCCGAACACAGTGTTAGATTATTTAAATATAATTTATTTAAATAATCTAACACTGTGTTCAATTAGAAATTAATTATATTTTAAAGATACCAATGTTCTAGATTATCCAAAGAATTGCCTCTAATGCAACACAAACCATTAGAAAAATATAAAAAGAAACTTAGAAATAAAAAGAAATGAAATATACATAATTTGTGTTTTATTTTCCGAATTTTATAATCTCGTATTTTATAAGTAGGTTAAGAATAATACCTACCTATAGGTATAGATATACAAATCTATATAGATGTATATATAGGTAGTTTTTTAGATTATCTGTGGCATTTCATGTCAAACTCTACTGGAAGCATTCATTCATTCTTTTATACAGACAATAAAATTTGCTTTGACATTTTCATCTATTTCTCTACCTAATCTATGCAAATTCCGAAAAATATAAAGCAAGACTACAAAACCATCCAAACAAACTTGCAGGCCAACTCACAGATTATTATCCTACTCAGATAAAAATCTTCTATGGTTATCTATGGGGCGTCAGCGGCGAACCACAGAGTATATGCGGCGAACGTGGTAAACTATATTCTACAGATAATTTATAAATAGATAATGGTAACACCACCGCTGCCGACTTCCGGCACAAGATTTGATAATAAGTCTGTGGATTTATTACTTCCGGGCATTTCAGTGCTACCAGGCTGAGGGTATTTTCTTTAATTTTGGGGAATTTTTAACATCATTGGTAATTTTTGAGGACATATCATTTGTTTGGGTTTGGATAATTAGAAGGTATGTTTGCTTGTTAAATTTTCTACAATAATGTCCTTGGACATATGTTGCTAGCACTTATGGTTTGAAAAATGTATTGAAAGCTATAGGTGCACGAAAAGCATTCACGCAGTCAACTTTGATGCGTACTCCAAAAGCTGACAAATTAGGTGGGTGGATGTCATAATATTAATTGTTGGCATTAATGTCAGCTACAATGAAGTACAATGTACACAGCTTCAATGAAGTCAATACAATCATGCCAATTCATACAATTTCGAAATATGTAAGTATCGATTCGCGCGTTTGACGGGTTCTCCACTCTTAAAACTTCGATACTCTTTTTTTATAATAACATGGCAACTGTTGCATTTTGCTAGTGTCGAGTAAAACAGGAGACAACAGTTTACGCGAAAAAATGCCTACCAAAACGAAATTTTGTTAAATTGGATCAAATCAATAATAGAAAGAACTTATATATTATGTAAATATGCAGAAACTTTGATACTCGCTGACAACCACGTGACATTTTGATGTGAATTAACATCGCTCCGCTTAGTAGTATTAGTGGTTGTTTAAGTACATTTCGGAATAACACAATTTTTTGGTAATTAAATTAGAATTAAGGTACCTATTTACTATTTTTGATGAAACGTAAGACGACACCGTGCAAAGTGCGCGAATAAACTAAGAAAGTTTTAGTAGTATGACGTCATCATACATGACGTCATACTATCCCACGCATCGTGAATTGCACGTATTCTATAAATCGGAAATTTATATACTTTTACCACGGTAAAGAGATATGCAGTAGTTTGACTGAGCGCGATTTTTGAACATAAATACCTACAGTCTCGCGGTACATGCGCAAGTCATAGGGCTGTCCGGCTACAGTAACTATTTAATTTCGTCTACTTATTTTAGTTACTATCTAGATTCGTTATTTTAAATTAATTATATTTATTGTATATTAATATTCTTTGTAACAAGCTTTTATTAATCTTGCAAAGCACCTGTGTACGTCTTTATATCATTATGTAGGAGTCTATCAAAACTTATAAAACATTTTTTTAGTAATCGGCCATCTTGAATTTTAAATTTATCATAGTGCGTTGTATTCTACTAGTAAAGGCCCCCCCACCCCCCTCCCCCATCCCTCATTCTCCTCATACCTCCTATTTCCCCTTTATCCCCTT
The DNA here is from genome assembly GCA_947507615.1 of Hemithea aestivaria. Taxonomy (NCBI): domain Eukaryota; kingdom Metazoa; phylum Arthropoda; class Insecta; order Lepidoptera; family Geometridae; genus Hemithea; species Hemithea aestivaria. The sequence goes on along the minus strand of OX382325.1, from coordinate 15,525,888 downwards.
CCCCCTCCCCTTCCCTACCCCCTCCTCCTCTTCCACTCTCACTCCTCCCCTCCCCCTCCTCCCCTCCTCGCTCCCCTTCCTCCCTTCTTACCTTTTTAATTTTATTACCTTTCCATGTTGCTTGATAAACAAGTGAATTAAATTTAAAAAAACCCCAACGCAATATTTAATTCACCATTTTGTAGCGGCGGCCATCTTGGACCGATTTTCACCAAACATGTCTGAGAACACTCTCGACTAACCCTACTTTCAAACAAAAAAAACTAAATCAAAATCCGTTCACCCGTTCGGGAGCTACGGTGCCACAGACAGACAGACAGACACGCCAAACTTATAACACCCCGTCGATTTTGCGTCGGGGGTTATTAATATTATTTCTGGATTTCCTGATAAGTTCAAGCTACCAAAAACAGCATAATATCGTATGCTATTTTTTTTGCCATTTTATATAATTTATTATATTATGTATACATAAGTCAAAAGTAAATAACGTAAATTACACTAAATACCTACTTGCAAAAAAACTATCGCGACGTCCGCCGTCGCTGCGTGGCACCCGCTTCTGGATTAACTACCCACTTCTACCCACATCTACCGACATCTATTCACTTCCATTTTCCGACCGTTTCTATGGAGTCAAACTACTGTATATCACTTTACCGTGCTTTTATATAAATTAATAACGAAAAAGGATTTTTGTCTGCCCTGGATTTTTTTCTAAAAACTATCAGAATAATGGGGCTATTTTTGCGACAGCTGGCAACACAATACTATTCGGCCCAGCGTTGCCAGTGCGTTACTTTTGTAACGTTTTGCGTTACTTTTTGACCCTTTGCGTTACTTTTACGTTACTTGTCCTAAAATGTAACTTTTGCGTAACTTTTTGGGTGATTTTTATAAATGAACTTACAATGGAAGAATATAAAATAATAACTTAGTGAAACGGAACGCAATCGAAACGGAAAACAAAAATTTTAAAAAAGTAAATGATATGTCAATATCATGGCACGTCCACATATGCCGATCAATGACTCTGCGAGTCGTTGGCCCAACATTCGCCCGAGCGCACAGATTTTATATATGCACTTAGGGCATAGATTATATAAATAAAAAAATAAAGAAAATTTAACTAGTTTAAAGTAATTATTCACACAAAATGGCTTCAAATGGTCCATGATTAATTAATATTCAAAATATAATTAAAGTCTGACGACTTTAATTATATTTTGAATATTAATTAATTCTGGTATACATTTTGGGCTCCATAGCGTCAGCTATGGAGCCCAAAATGTATACCAGAAATTTACCGGAAAAAACCGTAAATATCCGAAGACATTCGTCTATAGACAAAAACTGTTCATCTATAGACAAAACACACACTCAGCAAATCATTGGCCGGTATATGTGGACGAGCCATAGGACCAACGACTCGCCGAGTGATTGGCCGGTACATGTGGACGAGCCATAAGGCGATATATTATGTTTTTTTTTTGTTTGCAAAATTACAACTTCTTATTAAAATACTTATTTCTTCTATTAAAAATACTTATTATATGCTAGTTCAAACATGAGGAAATAATATTATTATTACTTACTGAAATCTATGAATAAAAAAGTATAAGTACTTAGATTTAAATTGAGTAAGTATATTACATTGTATATAAATTGTATTAAAAATCGTGTTTTTTTTTAAATGCGTTACTTTTATTGTAAATGCGTTACTTTTCGAACCTGTCTGCGTTACTTTTGAAGATAGGGCACTGGCAACACTGATTCGGCCATATTGTTTACATATCAGCAAAGATTATGGAGGATTTTTTTTCATGTTTTTATTTAGTATTAAGTAGTTTGTGTTCTTCCAATGTTTTTCAATTAACTCTAACTACAAAATGAAAACGTGGATATCGATTGAAAGCAGGAAAATTATGGATATTTTCAGAATGAAAAAAAAAACAATAATAATCATGGAAAAGTAAGTTTTTTTATAATTATTACCTTAATTAGCACATGATGTGCAATCATTTTTTGTAATCTAACTTGAATAATACTAAAATCACTTCAGAAGTTCCACATGATTTTCGAAAACAAACTTTTAGAGGTTATGTTAAGGAGGATATGTTACTTTATTATTCTCGACTAAAATTTTTATACCTAATAGATATTTTCAACTAGACCAAATCAAAAAACAAGATTTTGTCTATAATGCTGTAGTTCATTAACAATGAATAAAACAAATAAAAGAGTTAGTAGGTACTTTGCCGATGATTTTTGATCATTTTGTTAGAATATACAGATTACAATTGGTTTATAATGTAATGTACCTATTTGTTTATGACATCATCAACAATCATCAGTTAAAAGCAAAAAAAAAAACAAAATATCTGTAATATTAATTGTTCTGTTTCAGTTTTTAAGAGCGTCACTGGAGGAATGATGATTCCTAAATCTTCTTCCAAGGATAGATATTGCCAAATTACATTCAGACTGTAAGTTTTCTATATCTGTAATTTATGTGCAAATATAGTGTGAAACGGCGCTGGCTTGACCTCGTAAGGGACGACATGAGAGCCAATGAACTCAACGTGGAAGATGCTGAAGACTGAGCAAAGTGGAGAAAAAGAAGTCGGAAAGCGGACCCTGGCTATTAGCTGGGATATACGCTAAGAAGAAGAAGAAGATGGTATATATATAAAATCCAAGACACCCGCCGCCACAAAATGGTGAACTGCTTGTTATATTTTAAATTTTTTTATTTTACTTTTATATTTTTAATTCACTTGTGTACAATGATTAATTATGTGATTTCTGTAATAGTTCAATTTAAAGTACATATTTTGTGAAACATTTAAAGTCGTTAATCATGAGAAGTCTGCAATACTTCTTTATTACTACTGAATTTCTGTATACAGTTGTTAATAATTATGTTTGGTAATTATTTTGTAAATATGTAATTATTTATTGTTGTAACTAATGTGATTATTAATCTCATTCATAACGCGTATGAGACAATTGTGTACTTGGTTTGAATTATAATATATGTGTTGTATAAATAGTATGTTTTTATTTTATAATAAAGTAATTAGATAAAGTAAGGGCAAAAGGTTATTGGATAAAGTAAGGCCGCACGGCGCTTACAATTTATTTAAAAAAAAAAAATATTGCCAAATAATGTGACGCACCCCCCCGCACCCCTTACCGTAGAGCTACTGACGATACAGCGCAAGACTTCCATCTATATTTATGTCTCATCTGTGGGCCAACTTACAATCCCAGAAATAATTCGCCGGCTTAAAAAGACGCGAGATATATTTGACCAGGATAGTCAGCAAACAGAATGACTACACATGTGAAAGGGCTGTATCCCGCTGGGGGTAGCACTTACTCGACAACGACCGCCACCGCATCTGCTTATAGCCAATAAGGCTTATCGCAAGATATGATTACAGAAAAAAAAAAAAAAATTACAAATATTCTAGTTTTATTAAATATTATTATGTATCCTTAATTTATTTTAAAATAAATGATTGTAGATAACCTGCTAAGGTCTAATAAAAATCTTTGTTCTAAACATGTAACATGAATGAGGAAAATTTACGGTCAATTTTTATTTGACATTAATAAATGTAATCTTTGTACAAAGAGAATAAATTATAATTTGACTTTTTACAGAACTCGTGTACCGATTACGACGAATTAGTATAAATGTACATATTTTATGTACAATTTTTTATCGACAATGGATAATATAGGTATTTGTGGACAACCATAAGCACCGAAAAAAAAAGTTTACTGTGACAGTGACAGCAAAGGGCTCAACAGGGGTGCTATTCCCGAACAAATTCATGTCTCGTCTCGTCATCGCATACTGACAAATATAAAAACAAAAGTTTTTGAAAAATCTTGAAAATCCATAATATACAGTATGAAATTAAATGCAATTTTATTTCTTTGATTTCTGCGTATTTTGGTGACTCCAGAGTAACGCATTCTAAAACAAATAAATAATTCTTTAAGAAAAAAAATTAAGTTGCATTTGATTTTGTACCGTAAAGCCGCGTCTCCAGCTCCTATTTTGGTCTATACTCTCAACAAAAACACGTCAACACACAGTAAAATTCCCCTACACAAAAAAAAAAGTCTATGCTTCCAGCTTCAACAATAAATGTTTTTGCTTTGTTTATTGATTTATTTATTTACTAGCTGAGCCCGGCGGTAACCTTCAACAAATGTTTTTGCTTTCCATAGCCGATAGAAAGCAAAAATATTTGTTGAAGCTTAAAGCATAGACATTATTCTTTTTTTTGTGTAGGGGAATTTTGCTGTGTGTTGACGTGTTTTTGTTGAGAGTGTAGACCAAAAAATGAGCTGGAGACTTTAAAGATTAAAGCCGGGTCTCCAGCTCCTTTTTTGGTCAACAAAAACACCTCAACACACAGCAAAATTCCCCTACACAAAAAAAAGAATAATGTCTATGCTTTAAGCTTCAACAAATGTTTTTGCTTTGTTTATTAATTTATTTATTTACTAGCTGAGCCTGGCGGTAAGCTTCAACAAATGTTTTGGTTTCCATAGCCGATGGAAAGCAAAAACATTTGTTGACGCTTGAAGCATAGACATTATTTTTGTTTTGTGTAGGGGAATTTTGCTGCGTGTTGACGTGTTTTTGTTGAGAGTGTAGACATATATGTGTTATCCGGTGTTATCTATGGTGTAGACCAAAAAAGGAGCTGGAGACACGGCTTCTCATAGATTAGGTAGAGAATGCGGCTTCTGTGCACGGCTTAATGGAGACTTTTAGGCATAAGAATTTTAGAGATTTTCTAAATTTTGTTATAATTTGACAGTGGACGTTAGCAAAACGAGAAGCGATTTTGGTCCGGAATAACCCCGCTGAGTCCTGCGTCTTGTGGTTTTATTATAGCTAATCTGTGGTCTTGTGGTTTTGCTTTTGCTTTGCTCATTTACTTTAAGCATGTGAAATCTTGGTTTACAAATATTTTGAAATAAATAAAATAAATTAAACTTTCTGGTATAGAAAACTACAAGCATGGCATATTTTGGAGGACGTGTGGTTGTAAATGTAAAACAGAGAGAGGCGCTTGTGCAGTTTATGGAGCGGTTTCCTCCTCTAGCTCTGGGCATTATGAAGGGCAGGGGAGACTACGATAAATCAAAGTTGATGTGGGCTAGAATTGCTAAGATTTTGAATAAAATCGATCCAAGAGCTGTCAAGAGTGGTGGTGATTGGGCCAAGGTGAGTATTAACTTTTTACTCAAACTCTGCTTGATATGGTGTCCAGGTCCAGATGATTACATTACTATGTCGTACGCTCCTCAACGGCTAGTTTGTTTGTTAATGTGAGATCCCACCCTCTGGGCTTGTAACCACGTCCTACCTACTCACTGCTCATAATCAGCTACCTAAGATTTCACAATGATATAAAATTCGAGGTGCACTGCACCAATACTTTACTCAAGATTCTTAAGATGTTAAAAGAGTTTTCAGCCCAGTATTTTCACTAGCTACAGTGCCCTCCTACTGAGGCACAGTAGTGTTAGTCGTTAGTATATCACTGCTCAGGCGGTTAGTCAGTACCCTTTTGGATCAGGGTCTGTACAGTAGCTTCTGTGACGTTCCTTTGTTAGGTTAATTTAATTTATAAAAAAAAACTTTTTTTACAGTACTGGTCTGACTTAAAGTTTAAAATACGCAGAAAGTATGCCAATCACCAACAGAAAGAAAAAACGGGCCAATCTAATCTTTACTTTGGTAAACTTGACGAGAGAATAAAGAAGATTTTGAGTGACAACGACGGCAATATACTTAGCACTCCTTCGGAAAGGATTTCACATATTCAAGAAAATTATGTTGTTGTGGACAAGGAAGATGTAAGTTATTATGTAAATATTATACATAATTTTTTTTTTATTAATTACTAGTAGGTACCATGAATACCTGGAGGTCCCAACAGTAGACGAAGAAATTAACACTGTGGGAGGCTGATACTGTGATCCCCTCAAGTCTCACCAAAATCCTCTTGCTAGAGCGCTAATAGAGAACCCGCATGATTCCAGAAGGAAGAGGGACTAATGAGCCCGAGCCTGAAACATCATGATTCAACTCAACAAATCCACTTATAGTTTGAAAACTGATCGTGGATAGGCAGAAGGAAAAAAAAATTACTAGTGGATCTATGCACACTTTGTAGTGCCTAACAGAAATTTATATAGCATTGATTTTCAACTATATTATGCATGTATTGCACTGACCTCTTGAATCACACTTATCTATTAAAAAATTGTATCAAAATCAGTTTGATCAATATTGCAGAGTCAACTTATGGTATCTTCAGTTAGAGTGAAATATGATTATTTAGGGTTAAACTTAGTCATTTAAATATAATACTTACCAAACACTTATCTGTACAGTACATAATACTTCTCAATTCAATTTCAGGAAGACCCAGTTATAAAGAACATATTAAAAAATAACGAGGAAGATAATGATGCACCAGTTGGCCATTGCATAACTATTGATTACGATGAAGATGGAACGGAAATGATCATGCCTACAGAATATATCGCCTTCGAGGAGAATCATAACTTAATTCCTGACAGACAAAGAAAACAAAAATTAGAATATAAATTAAATAAACGTCCAGAACATAATTATTGTAATAGTTTTGAATATAATGCAAATAAAAGTTCAGAACATAATTCAAATAAAAGTTCAGAATATATTTGTTATAATAGTTCAGATTATTCAAATAAGAACATAGAAGATATTAAGAGGGAGATATTAGAATTTCAAGTGTACAAACAGAAACAACTCTTCCAAATAGAAAAAGAACACAAAATTGAAAGACATAAGTTAGAAATGGAGATATTAAGTCTTAGAAAAGAAACTCTGAGAAAACAGTTGCAGAGGATATGAAAATAACATTGTACACCCTGTCTTGCATAATGGAAGTCCATAAAAAAGATCTTGAGTGTGGGTGCACCTCATTTTGATTTAAATTAGGATTTTTCATATTTTATATCAATGATATTACAAAGCAAAGAGTAAAATTGCGCGTCTTACAACACTGGAATGAGCTTTAATTTTTAAGCAAGTAGGTACGTTATTAAAATGTTGCATCAAATAAATGTGGTCTTATTATTTTTCTTGTAATTTCTGAGATCCAGATTTTATTAATTTATCCTAATTTTGTCTGGAACAGAAACTTTCTTTTGTGTAAGACAAATAGGTAGATTATATTATAATACTCTTTGAGGTAGATTGTAGTGGAGTCTTCAAGTGCTCTTTGGGCGTGAAACTGAGGCGTTAGTGCCGTTAGGGTCATCACTCATCTGAACCACTCGGCACCGTATTATAAACGTGAAAGATTGTAAGAATGGATGTCTGGATGTGTATTTGTTACTCTTACACGCGTAAACGGGTGGACCGATTGAGCTGAAATTTGGTATAGAGGTAGCTTAGACTCTAGAATAACACATAGGCTAGTGTATGTATAAATCTGTATTAAATATTTTTAATAAAGGATTATAGATACACTGAGCAGCACCATATTATTATTTAAAAAAAAAACTTGACAGTGACAAAAAATTAAATCACAGACTAAAAATTAAAAAATGTCTGCTGTTTGTTGACGTGCTATAAATTGCATAGCCTTTACGTATTATTTAGTTTCAAAAAGTGGTTTATTAAAGAGAAAAAGCTCTAAATTAGGGATAGCTACGTAGTATAATTAATTAAATGTAATATTAGCTAACATTTTATTGTAACATAAGGACTGAAAATTTCTACATTTATAATTACAAAGCTATGGAAAGTGACGAACTTGGCAATGATTTGGTGAGAATCGACAATGGGTTTACGCTCGTTGACGATGATACTTACGTGGTAAACTCTGATGATATACTGGGTAAGTCCAAATATCTGGAAATCCTATGTCCTTGAATTTTACAATAACATTATGAAGAGGTTATCTGTTTGAGTTTTCTTCAAGTTATTGTTTGCCATAAAAAGAAGCAACTATATTTCTAAGCTCAGAGTTTGGGCTGAAAAATGTGTTACTACAGGGCTAACATTATAAATAAGAGCTAAGGTACCTTAAAAGTGTATTATCATAGCATTATCTGCAACAAAGATAAGAGATAGTTGATTCATTAATTTCCTGAGAAGATTACTGATTGACAAGTAATTTTACACCAAAAAATAATGCAAATTATGTCCTGAATAACTTTAAAAGTTCTAATTTTATGCAATAAAGTAGAAAAGTAATGTCCTCTTTAATTTTGCAGAAGATGAGAATAACTCAGATTCAGGCATGAAGAACGTACCACTCAGGGAACAAGACCGCTTTCTACCAATAGCTAATATTGCTAAAATTATGAAAAGAGCTATCCCGGAGAACGGAAAGGTAACAACTGTTAACCCTATTAACACTTTAGATGCGAAGGATCACAAAACACAATTTGTGGATTAGTACCTGCTTTTCAACCACAAAATCACAGTTTTTGTGTTTTCCGCAGCCAAAGTATTAAAAATATTATAATATTCTACAGCGGCATTTTTATAGTACTATTCCGTGTTATCCCAGGGACCGGAAAATAATTTTGGGAAAAATTCTTTAACAAAACACGACATTCGCGTTTTGCAGCTTTCACATTTTGACCTCAAAAACACAGCTGTTGTGTTTTCCGCAGAATTTATTTAGGTCATAATAGATTAAAACTAGCCTGAAATAGCCTTTACCTTGCAGTGGGATGACTATGGCTCCAATAAATATTATTATTGCTCTTATAATTTTTGCTTAATATGTCTACCATTTGCGAATGTTTCTAGCTCATGAATATAACAATGTGTTACGTCTTTGTCACTATTGTGATCTCAGTAAATTAACTAGATAATGCCGTCAAAAGCCCCTTGTATCTTTTTAAATAACTGGTGAATATTAAGATAAGATATGCCCGGGCGACACGAGGCTAGTTTTTCAAGCTAGGATAGCAAGCTAGTGTTAGTAAGCTAGCAAGCTAGTACTTCTGGCTTCGTGTAGACAAAACTATCTTCATTTGTAAGCTAGCAAGCTAGTAAGCTAGTTTACAAGCCAGGACAGTTTTTAATAGGATGGAGTTCTATTTTCAGGCTAGTAGCGTCCCCCACCACTGGTTTTACTATCCTGGCTTGTTTACTAGCTTCATGTAACTGGCGAAGCTAGTTTGCAGTTGGCTAGTAAACAGGAACCATGCGTTTGGTTTGTTTTTTGGCTTTACCAGACACAACAGAATATCAAAAAAATCAGCAATTCGCAAAATACTCTTAAACTCTCCCAAATCTTTATTGCGAAATTCTTCAAAAAGTAAAGCAGATGATCCACGTTTATCTTTTCGTAAAATCCACGGTCTTGTCCACACCCGTTTTTGTAGTTCATCTTCTAGTTCGTCTAGCGCGAAATAGCACAGTTTTTGCAGCAACTGTTTTAGTCGAATAGTGTTTTTTTTTGTATGCAGTTCATTTTGGACGAATGGTCACCTCAGCACTCCAGTAAGTACTAGCTTAAAAAAATCTAGCCTCATGTAAACAGAACTAGCATGCTCCAAGCTAGGTCAGCAAGCCAGGACAATTTGGTAAAAAACTAGCTTGCTATCCTAGCTTGAAAAACTAGCCTCGTGTCGCCCGGGCAATAAGGATAAAAATCACTCTTTATGGATACAATGTAATAAAGTAAATTAAATGAATACTCTTACCTAAAAATGTTATTATGCTGTTTTCAGATAGCGAAAGACGCAAGAGAATGCGTACAAGAATGTATATCAGAATTCATTTCGTTCATAACAAGCGAAGCCAGTGACCGTTGCCAAATAGAAAAAAGAAAAACAATAAACGGTGAAGACATCCTCTTTGCTATGAATGCACTTGGCTTCGACAACTATGTGGAACCCATGAAGGTTTACCTCAAAAAATATAGAGAAATTGTGCTCACGACTCCTGTAAGTATTTAAGGTAGCTATGCTTTTTGCTATTTTTTTGGGAATTCCCATTTACCCCACATTATTATGAACTATGTTTTTCATTTCATTTCATTACATTTCAAAAAAATATATATCGGGATTTATCACGCCTTTAAGTTTAGTCTGCTATCATCAGGGGGAGGGCATCGGCGGATTTTTTGTATATCAACACTGGTTGTATTTGCTACCCCACTCGTAGCGCCACGTGACGCGCCGTTTAGTAGCGGCCAGTTTAAGGAACTACGCGGACCTCACGGAATATGCTCTTTAACAAAAAAAACACGACTTTTTATTTTTTAATAAAACTGTTTACCGTTTTATTACATAATAAAGTAAACATATAAAATATCTGAATTTATTAAATCGATTTTGATATCCCAGAATCGTAAAATAATCCTCAAAATTATGATTATTTTTTGTTCTAGCGAGGGATCAAGTTATACTGGGCAGGTAAATTGCCTCTCTTTCTAATAAAGCGTATTCTCCAAATAGCTATCCTTGTCTACTGACTCGTATTTAGCCAGTGTTGTAAATATTTTGACGATTGAATCGATGCATGATAATCGATTCAAGATGACAAAGGTATATCAGATCTTCGACCAGGTCTAATTGCATGCTATCATTAGGTACAACTAGCGCATAATATGTTCTGTAGGCCCATTTTCTAACTGACGACTCATAGTTTAGTACGACTACTACGGAAATTCTTTAATGCCTATCCAGTTTTACCCATTAAAAAGTACCTACTATTATCTATTGTCAAGAGGCTAGATCATAAGCTACCTATTATAACAAATTTGATTAGTTCAGCCGTAAATGTGTTAAAAATAGCTAATGTGTATGTTCATTATAAAATATTCCAAAATAACATTGCAAGAAATAAGTTTTAAAGGGGTTTGCCCACTATACCGTACCGCTTGCATTTCTTCTTTCTTTCGTATGTTCCCGTGTACAAAACAGATAGAAATCTAATCACGAGAATGCAGTACCAATTTCATTCTTGCATGCCTGCATTTCAATATGTATTGCTTACATGTTCAAGCATCTTTACGTGATAACCTTTTTCGTTGACCTGACAACAGATGAACTTAGATGAGTTTTCTTTATTAATAACGGAAACGAATTTATATTATTACCTTTTTTATCGGTCATAATTTGTGGCTATAAACACGTGCACTCACTGCATTCTGGTCACACATCTGGTGATATTTTTGATAAATTTTGCAATTTAGTTTCAAGGTATTCATAAAAGTTGCCCAAATTTGTTACTCATCCTCTTATATTCTTCTAATGAGATAAAGTGGATTTAATTTGATTAATTATAATAATATTCTGATCTTTTGTCCGCGTAATGCGATAATAAAAAAAAAATATTATACAGGGTTATTTTTTATGATTTTTTAAAATTGGCACCTCAATTTTTCGAAAAAATTTAAATATCTCGATAACCGTAAATTTTCGCGGAACATATATTGCGCTCAAAACATGGCCAATGACCTCCCCAATAAGGCCCTATACACCAATGTACTGAATAAACAAAATACCTTTATAATGCGGTTATCTACCAAAACCTAATTTTGAGCTATGAGCAATAAATAAAAGAAAAAAAGGTTCATAATGGCATGGGCCAGATGTTATTTTTCGGTTTGGCATGTTCCTAAGACGATTATTATATGATACGGTATAATGGACAGACGCCTCGAAGTCCATGTCATTTATAAGTTGACAACTAGAGCAGATGATTTTTATAGCGGGTTATTCTCATAAAAAATTTTCATGGCAGTAGGTAACGTCACAATTTATTTTTTAACCCCCCACGCAAAAAAGACGGGGTGTTATAAGTATGACGTGTCTGTCTGTGTCTGGATTACGGATTTTGATTTTTTTAAGTAGAGTTAGTCTAGAGTTTTCTTAGCTGCCATGAAATGTTAATTTTTTTTTCCACAACTCCCTTTACATGGGAATCAAATGAAATGGTTTGATTAGTAGAAAACTACAAACTTTAATAAACAGACTCTGATAAACTAAAATCTAAGATGGTTGCCACCACAAAATTACATATTGTGAAGGGTTTTTTTTTAATTTTTAATATAATTCACTTGTGTTGTAAAAATTGGGTAGTTCCCGTGTTCCCCACTATTCGTCCCACTAGTGGGGCAGGTGGAACTGTCAAATATTTTTTGCTTCTCACGCGCCCCACTGATTGCGTTTTATTGTGGCGGGTGATAATATTAAAAAAGTACACTTCACGCGCCCCATCAGAGCGCTGTAACTCATGCAAAAATATAATTTATTGGGCACGACTAAATGATGAATGGTGTTATTAATGCAAATATTTTGCGAAGAACTAGGAGATCAGAAATTATAAGGAACTATGTACTATTTAGTAGACAAACAACACAAGAAAATCATCGGCGGCATCAGCGGTGATTTTAGTCGCACTTTCCTGATTAATTCGAACTTTTATGTACCTTTGTGTAATTTATATGAATGGGATAACATGTGTTTTTTTCATTAATAGACGCAGGTACAGGCAAAGCAGTTCAAGTCAACGAATACTCTTATGTAAGACTTCATTTCAATTATGATCTCCTGGTACCTTTTTCTTGTTATCTACCTTGCAAATATGTGAAAGTGATGGAAGAAATGAAGGGTCTTGCGGAAATCTTCATTTCAAATGACAGCTATCAAAATTAAAATATCAATATCTCGGAAAGTTCTCGTAGTCTTAGGCTGATGGTGTCTTGGAAGAACCCGCCCCACCAAAACGCGATCAGTGGGGTGCGTGAGACACAAAAATTATTTGACAGTTTCACCTGCCCCACCAGTGGGGCGGATAGTGGGGCACGCGGGAACTACCCTAAAAATTTGATTTCAACGAAATTTTAACATAAATAAAAAGTACACGGATATTTTAGGATGTATCAAAAAAATATGACACGTGAAGTTGCGTAAAGTTACCGTCATTTTTCGTGACAAAAGATCATCTCGTATTTTGGTATATAAAACCTATGGCGAATACGAGTCAGACTTGCGCACAAAAAGCTACGTATCATTCATTATCTATACAACAGGGAGATACTTTTATAATATTATGTCTATTATTTATAATATTTACAATATTATCATATAACCTCTTGTTTAGTCGCATCACGCGGCGCTGCGAGTAGGTTAGTGAAAACCTACAGTATTGATATACAACTATAAAATTTGCTAAAATATAAAAATGCTCCGATGCCATTCCCCTGTTTTCGATCGAGATACCTACAAATTTAATATTTTCTTTTTGATGAGCGGATGAGAATATACCATCCACATCATGAAAACGTCATTTTTTGTTATAGACTAAAATAAGTTCCGAACAAGAAATGAAAACTCTTTTTAAAAGTTATTCACCAAAAACTAAAACATAAAAACCTGACCTCTTTTTAACCCCGAAGCAAAAACGACGGGGTGTTATAAGTTTGACGTGTCTGTCTGTCTGTCTGTGGCATCGTTGCTCATGTACTTTGTCTTACTTCTGGGTCCCGTACAGATGAACGGATTTTGATCTTGTTTTTTTGTTTGAAAGTAGAGTCGAAAGGTAGTCGAGAGTTTTCTTAGCCGTGTTTGGTGGAAATCGATCTAAAATGGCCGCCGCTACAATTTGGCGGATTATTTTTTTTCTTCACAACCTCGTCAAATGTAAGGGTATGAAATGAAAGGACTTGACTAGTAAAATATATGCATTACATTTAATTTTAATACATTTAAAATCCAAGATGGCCGCCGTTAAAAATAGCTGATTAATTATTTTCTCCATAATCCCGTCAATGTGGGCATCAAATGAAAGTTGAAAGGGCTTGACTAGTAGTAGTATGTAGTATATATTATTATGATAAATTTAAAATCAAAGATGGCCACCATCCACAAAATAGGTAATTTTGAAAGCGTTGCGTAGGGGGCAATTTTTGTTTAATTTTATTCACAAGCTTTTTTTTACATTCGCCTATCCTGTTGTCTATAATCAAATCTTGCAAGTAAAATTAAATCTACTTCCCAGTTTTTAATTTAGCTTAAACTTTGCATGCATGTGTATAAATCGGATGTCTTAAAGAATCTAAATTTATATATGGAAAGAGTGACTGACTTATTGACTGACTGATCTATCAACGCACAGCCTAAACCGATGGACGGATTGGGTTGAAATTTGGAATATTAATAGGGTTAATGACGTAGACCTCCACTAAGAAAGGATTTTGCCATGCGGGCAAAGCCGCGAGCATAAGCTATTATTTTATATTTGACTTGTTTAAAACTAAAACGCTATTTTTGCTATAAGATGAAATCGGAACTAAAAATGTCTTTGGAAAACAAAAATCTTCCTTTATGATTTCCGACATTAACACCATTTAAAACAAAAGATCAGATTTGCAACCGTGCGTATGTATGTTCTGCCTCTTAGTCAAAAATATTATATTATCGCTTTGTAATCGATTACTTGGCATAATCGAGTTTTAAATTGAAACTTTTTCGTTGCCAATCACTAAAACCAGCGTAGCCAATAGGAAAAGTGGGCGGAGTCGTCAAATTGTGAAAAAAATTATTTCAAGGAAAACTTTGTCTATTGCCCCTCTATTGGATATGTCCTCGATGGCTATCATCTACGGCCGCATCGTCACTTAACATCACGCGTCAAATGCTAACCTATAAAGAATAAAAAAACCCCGATTGCCACTAGGTGGCAAAAGTGATGGGGCAAATGGGAATATTTGTTATATAATAATTTGCTCATAATATATTTCTGCATAAATAACTAACAAAACAAAGTAATGAAAAAAAAGATGTTTGATTTCATTTAGAGAAGAAAAAAAAAGTTTACACATTCATTTGTAACATTTGTTTTTAATTTCAGGTTTCTATGAACAAATTGAACAAGACAATACTAATCTATAATGGTAAGTCAAATGTTCAGGTTTTTTACATTCGAAATCTGCTTATAATAATTAACCTTACTAGTTTATCTGCTGAAAGCCTATATGTTATTTTTAGGGGTATGAACTATAACCAAATTTTAGATTAATTGGTACTTTCATTTTGGTGTAAAGACATAATAATAAAATAATAATAATTGGGGTTTATACTCCAGCAGAATAGCTTACCCTACTTACACTGTCAGAGTCAAATCACAAATTATAGGTCGTGTGGCCAACCTATATGTTGCAGTTTCAGGTCGCCGAGATTCCTACAAGGCCTGCAACATGACCTAACGACTGCCTCCTACATATTTTATAGGAAACAGCCGCGACCCACAGTTTTACGTGCCTTCCGAAACACGGTAGCGTCCAGGCGAAAATCTCTTCACCAACACCATCACCTAAACGTGACCTAAAGAAGTGAGTGCGAGGGTGAAAATGCATGGGTGTAGGAGTAGGAGTGCGTGGTTGTGCGGGCGTTGAGTGCGAGGTTTTAGTGTTTGAGTGCGATGGTTTGGGTGCGTGACTGTGGGTGCAACGGTTTTGGGTGCGTGAGTGTGGGTGCGAGATAATGGGTGTGTGAGGTGTGGGTGCGAGATTGTGGTGCACAATGGTGGTCTTTGAATAAATGCGTTATGATTTAATTCCTAGCTTCAGCTGGTACAAAATAGAAAATGTTTTTACAGAAGATGGCACGTCATGTGTGCCGGCAGCGGAAAGTGACGGCGAGGCCCCGTCAGATTCCGCCGTTATCTACGCCTACCCTAAAGTTATGGAAGCTTTCCGTATTTCATAGAAATGTACACATGTGAACATAGCGTGGTATTAGTTAAACAACAATGGGACTGTAATCGAACGGTATATGTATGAATAAAACAAGTGAAATTTTAAAAATACTTTTTAAAAACAAGCTTTAATTATTCTTACCATCTTGCATCATAAAGTACTCGTCAAGACGAATCAAATGAGCCCAAACTCGATGGGGTTGCGTTGTTTAATGACAGAGTTCCTATGGCCACCTTCCAGCTCCATCATCAGATCAGCTCGATGTCATAAAAATATTGCATTGTCATCCGATTTACACACGCATGCAAATTTTCAGCTCAATTGGAAGCCGGGAAGTGGGTCAAATTAAACTTGCAAGATTTGATTACAGACAGACAGACAGACAGACAGACAACAGACAGGTGAAAGTAATATAAAGCTTGTAATAAGGGGAACATTGGCGGATTCAGGATTTTTTTCTGGGGTGGGTCAAAGTGCATATAGGCAAAAAACTGACTTCTCTGACCACAAAAGTTTCTTGAGATCATTTTGAGATTCGATCGGTAAGAATATTTAAATATTCTTGCTAATAAGTGTGCGAGTAGCTTCTTATTTGTAAGTAAATGCGAAACTCGACAATCCTGCTGCCTACCCCTCCAGCTAAGCGCCAAAAGCTTGTTTTTTTACTCTAAAATCGACTGAGATGATTGTGGGAATGACAAAGTTAATAATATCGGTCTATTACAGTCTGTCGCTTGATTTAAGTGAAATTATGTACCTACCTATCCCTTTTTAGGAGAAAAATAAACCGAACAATTCGGTCTTCAGTTCAGTTCCCTGACGGATAACTGAATATCCCTGCTAAATGTGGTTGTGGTGGTAACACACACATACATTATAATAATAGTAATTAATTATAAATTAATTTTAACTTTAATTAATACGGAAAAATATTATGCTAGCTCATATGTTATTAAAGTTACACACATTTTTTCAATTGACAAAATTTAAAATTCGATACAAATATTTATGTAAGTAGTAATTTGTAAAGGTTCAAATAATTTAAAAATAACCTTTTTTATTGTTTGTTTTTTTTAACAAATTTTAATTCAAAGTATAAAAATCATCAGTGCAGTATTTTTAAAAATATTTTAAGGGTAATTATAGATATAATATACCTATAGAATTAAGTTTTAATTAAGGTAAATTGTATTAAATAAAAACACAAATAAAGTGTAAATATAATTTTAATGCATTTTTTAATTACTGGGAAAATTCGCAATAGTTTTAACTCCTTAAATTATTAAAAATCTACATTACGTTTAAAATTAACATCTTAATTATATTAATATTAATCTAAAAAAACTTAAGTACTTTAATTGAAAATAATCGCACCCAGCGGCCAGTGGTTTTACGCACTGAAAACCCTAAAATTATTCTATGGTCTATACTAAATTCTAAATTTCAGCCAAATCGGTTCATCCAGTCAGTTAAGGCACGAAGACAACAAACACTTCCATACTTATTTACAATAATAATGGGATTAAAAATTTAAAACCTATTTTGTGAACACAAATAACATCACTCAGTAAATTTATCCGTTATGTAACCGGGCAATGGCATTAAATACAAAAACTTGTTAAAAATCATAATCCCCAAAGAAAAGGCAAACGAAATGCCCAGATTGAACTCTGGGTCAAATTCCCCGGATTGGTAGAAATCCCCACTGAAAGACTTTGGGGCAAATCGCTCTGACAAAAATGCTTTGCCACTCGCGTACCTACAGTTGGAATTTGAGTTAGTGTTGAGGCTAGAAGATGTTTGGATGAGATTTGTGATGGATGTGCAGTTATCTTGGTCGCTGTAAGGTAAAATATTGAAGGAAGGTTGTTTGAAAACGCTTCTGTGTAGGTATATGGAGGCGTAACGTGTTTGAGTGATGTAAGTTATGTAGTACAGCCATTCTTCGAAGCCTTTGTACGACCTGAAATATAAAAAAACAAGTTAATATATTTGAGATACATCGTGGGACAGTTGGGGATTTTGGGTGATATTAAATTTAACGTTTAAAGATTTTATTAAAAGCCACTGGAATCTTTATTGCCATTGATATCGCTCTCAAAACCCCCATTGTAGAATATTAAGTGGGGCTTTTAGGAAAAATAATAATCTTTAAAAAATCTAGTGAATTTTGCAAAAAAATAAATATAATATATATAACCCAAAATAATTACCTGAGTACACCACTAGCCAGCATGACATAAACGCAAGTGATGTAAATGTTAACCATCGCAGCGATAAGTCCGTTCTTCACAAACATCATGATGGCCAACGTTTGTTGCTCAGCGTAGATGTAGCACGACCATAATATGAGTGAGAAGTATATGAAATCTAAAGTCTCTGTTATGTCTGACAGTATCCTGAAATAGAAAAATGCTCATTTAGTTCGGGGGCGTTATGGGGAACCAAGTTATATATAAATATAGCTAAAATCTCCACAAGGCAAAGAAATTACTCAAAATGTTACTAGGCAAATCTTCTAAAAACTTTACATATAAAATTTTTGGTTCGGAGGTACTTAAGTTACATGTACTATTTTTATCCCGTAACTTCATTTTTATAAAGGTGTTGGTTTTTCGGTCCTATAATATTTGGTCCAACCCGTTTGTTAATTAAACAGTTACTACATACTAACAATTGTGTTGAGAGTTATAATAGAATAATGACTCAAGTTATACTAAAATCTAGGCGTCATCTAAGAAAACTACATTTTTTTTAAAAATACCTCTATACTAAATTAAAATACTTACGGATAAACAATAGCAGCGGAACCAAAGCAAGTGATAAAGGAGAAAGGTAACGACACAAGGTTCCAAGACAGCAATAAACTGGCCCCGCTGTACAAGCCTTCCTGTGCTTCTTGATAATAACGAGTGCGGTATGGACCATCTAAAATACATAAAAAAATATAAACAAATTATGTAGATACTTATAAGACTCAAAAGCCCCACTAGCTTTTCCCATGAGTGGGGATTTTGCACTAATGGAGCTAGTAGAAATAAATATCAATTATCAAAAACAAAATTCCTATAAAATTGCACATCTTGTAATGTTGTAGTTTAAGAGTTAGCCTTTTAATCAAAATTTGAATAAATACTTCAGTATAATAGTGCTAAGATTTTTCAAAAATTCTTTCTGTTCAGTTCTTCCTTTGACTTTAGGTACTTGAATAAAAGATAAGGCGAAATTGTGTTGAAAGGCTAACAGCAGCATTTAGTGCATAAAAATTGATCCCCAAAATTAATTAAAAGATTGCACTCACATAAACAAATCGTATTCAAAATGCTGACAAAGTAGGTTCCGACCATGGCGTTGAATAATAATCCGCTTTTAGTAATGAACGCTCTCTGGTAATCCTTAGCTTCGTTGTAGAATGTCCATAGAATTAAGAAGTATATAGGTAGAGTAAATAGTCTCATGAACATCTGTTTTAACCCGTTTTTCTTTACGTTGAAGATCGACGCCAGCATCCGCCTGCAAAAGATGAAGCGCTTGGTATACTCACTAAAGTTTCCTTTAATGTTTATATGGTGTACAAATCCCCATATACATTTTAAAACAATGAAAATTTCTGAAAACAGTAACTGTAACATATTAAAAATAAAATGCGGTTAAGATGAAGTATTTTGTTTGTCACAAAAACTACTGATCCAATTAGTGCTGTACTATTATACGTCTCGGATTCTTATAATTATCAATATCAAAATAACATTAAATTACTAAAATGACAATGTTATACTCTTAAGGGTCGATACTAGTGGGGACACTATACCTCTAAGTATATTCATAGTGCTAAGTCATCATCTTATAGGATTTTAGAGTTTCAATCACTAGGAAATAAACCATCACTTTTGTAAATTAACGGCATAAACTCACATATTATCTACTTCGGGTTCGTGCCGACCGTTTCGATCCTGTACGAGGGCGTTGATGTCGTTAATTTACAAAGATGAATCTAATTACTCACGAATCGTTTAGTTTAAAAAAACATTATTATACATACGTGTATAGCATCCAGATGACACTAATTCCACTCGGCTTGCCGTAGTTGATCTGCATTTTGTTAGGGTTCATGATTCGGTTCTCATGGTGCCCCTGCATCACGGCGTGCCCTTCTATCTTGAACTTCTCCACCAGCGCCGCTATTTGCTGGTTCGACTCTATGAAGCGTTCTCGAGATCGCCGGTCTACCGTCGAGAGGCATACTGAAAGGTAATGTTTTGATTAGATTTGTCTAAATTTATTATGTGGGGATTTTGGGAAAACTCAATAATGGGGGTTATGCAAAAACTAAAACGTATTACCTATTTGGATAAGTTATGATTGATGATCTAAATTATGTGGGGATTTTGGAAAAATCATCGATATTTACGCTGAAAACCTCAATAAAAGACTCGTTTCTTTTATATATTAATTTATTATCGTATTAATTATTTTATTTCTTTCGTCTTTATCTTCATTAGTTTTATGTTTTAACCAGCGTATGCTCGCGAAGGTCTTCAACATATCAGCAGTTTGAGCTGTGCGTTGATAGATCAGTCACGTATTCTTTTTACATATTTAGACAAAATATTCCTACACCATTATTAAGAAGGTACTTACAATAATACATCAAGGGGTTCTCCAACTGTGGGCAAGGGAAGCCGATGCTGCCGAAGTAATCGAGCAGGTTCCTCGTCGGGCCGGCGTACACTACGTCACCCAAGCACAGGTATACCACGCGGTCTAGGAATGGAAACACATCTGGGGGAAGAAAACTTTTAATAATATGGGATACTTAGTTGTATTGTGTACTTTTATCTATGTATGTCAAATTTGTTAGTAGTTTAGTAATATTATTGTATCGAAACTCACTTTTTTAGTAGGTACCTACTTAGTTTTCCCGCTCGACGAACATCTAAGCTCGAGGATAGGCATATGCTGAAAATCAGCGCTGCGCATCTTCGCCAGCATAAAGCTAAGCACATGCCTTATTTAATAATATCACATTTCTTGTATTGTTGTTTTACATTTCCTTCATATTCTTGTATTAGCTTTATGTAAGTTGAAATTGTATTTAATTTTTTGACAATAAAACTATATTTTTATATTAAACTGGCCTTAACTGGCAAAGTTTTGTAAAAGGAAGGTTATGTGAGCCTCTCATTTTATGCATTTGCACTGAGAAAGAAAGGAAATAAAAAAAGGGAAAACGAAGTGATGAATTTATTAAGTAGTACCCTTGCGCATGCAAGAAATCTCATGCAATTTGTGTCATAAACACATGTAATTACTTACATTATTTTCTGTAAATATTTATCTACTCCATATATTCTAAAACTCATAATAAATGATACGATTCAGTGACCCACAAGCAAGCAATACGTATTTTTAACCCCCGACGCAAAAACGACGGGGTGTTATAAGTTTGACGTGTCTGTCTGTCTGTCTGTCTGTCTGTCTGTCTGTCTGTCTGTCTGTCTGTCTGTGTGTGTGTGTGTGTGTGTGTGTGTGTATGTGTCTGTCTGTGGCATCGTAGCGCCCAAACGGATGAACGGATTTTGATTTAGTTTTTTTTGTTTGAAAGTAGAGTTAGTCGAGAGTGTTCTTAGCCATGTTTGGTGAAAATCGGTCCAAGATGGCCGCCGCTACAAAATGGCGGATTACTTTTTTCTTCTACGACCCCCTCAATATGGGTATCAAATGAAAGGGCTTAACAAGTAGAATACAGCCCACTATATAAAATTTAAAAACCAAGATGGCCGCCATCAAAAAATGGTGAATTACGTATTGCGTTGGGGGTTTTTTTAAATTTTTAATTTAATTCACTTGTTTAAAACGATGACAACTGAGTCAACAAAAGAACCTAAACAGAAGAAATTTCACGTCGTACTATAATATTATGTTATTTGTAACTGATTAAATGGGCTATGTGAAATGCAGAATGCTTTGTACACTTGGCCTAATATTTATTTAACAGTGTATTTACTTATTGCTGTTTCAAGTTTTGATACGCTTTCTATTTGCCATTGCATTCGATTCATTTTGACCTAATGTGTAGGTATCTATTATTTTACGGGAAATTGTAATACGATGTTTTCGTAATGTTTTTCAATGATACCTAAGAACTAAGAACTAATAAAATAACTTATAAGAGTTTCTTTTTTTGAGATCAAAATACTAACAATTAATATACTTTTAGAACTAGTAGGTACTCGTATTTAAAACTAAGGTCTACAACGCGCGGCTTATAGCTGTGAGTATCAATATCTATACCTATTGCTTGATTCAATTAAAATTGGGGTAATTTTATAACATACCTACAGCTATACAGTTGATATAGGTCACCTGATCGTGGTTTCTCCATGGTGAGGATGATGGAGGTCCCGTAAGTCTTGGCCGCGTTGGACAGTATGGAGATGACGAGGTACGTGTTCAGGGGGTCCAGGTCCCATGTCGGCTCGTCCAGGAGGAGAATTACTGGAAATATATTTATTGCTCATATCGAACTGGCTTTAAATTAGCAAGCTGCACCAATAGTTGCTGCACGAATTGCTAAGTGTGTATTGCTAAGGCTATCTGCACAATCCTCTCTCAAATTTCACTCACATACGAGTTCCTACCATGTGCAAGCATAGCATATTATGACAGTAATATTTAAACCACTCAAAAACCACCACTTTTATAGAAAATTTTCTTACTTGGATCTCTAATAAGTTGCACGCCAATAACCAGTCTCCTGTATTCGCTTTTCGTAAGGTTTGTGACGCACTTGTGAGCCACCTGCGACAGGGCTAGGTCTGCCATCACTTGCTTCACTTTAGACTGCTTGAGGTAGCCTGATATCTGGGAGTAAAAGTTTTAGATAGGCATTTATTTTGAAAGATATTCCAATTAATTGCTAGGTTATGCTGGTCTGCCCCTTCGTAACTAAAGTTCTAATAAAGTTTCAGTTCAGTTTAGGTTCAGTTTAAGTTGGTTAGTCTCTTATTATAGAGCTCCTTCTAGAAGGATCTACTCACGTGAGTGAGCGAGAGGGACAGCGTCTGGTGCACCGTGAGGCCAGGAAGGAGCCGAGTGGAGTGCCTCACTAAGGCACACGTGCTGTTGAACTAGTCTCCTATAGAGCTCCTTCTAGAAGAATCTACTCACGTGAGTGAGCGAGAGGGACAGCGTCTGGTGCACCGTGAGGCCAGGAAGGAGCCGAGTAGAGAGCCTCACTAAGGCACACGTGCTGTTGAACTGGTCTCCTATAGAGCTCCTTCTAGAAGGATCTACTCACGTGAGTGAGCGAGAGGGACAGCGTCTGGTGCACCGTGAGGCCAGGAAGGAGCCGAGTGGAGTGCCTCACTAAGGCACACGTGCTGTTGAACTAGTCTCCTATAGAGCTCCTTCTAGAAGAATCTACTCACGTGAGTGAGCGAGAGGGACAGCGTCTGGTGCACCGTGAGGCCAGGAAGGAGCCGAGTAGAGAGCCTCACTAAGGCACACGTGCTGTTGAACTGGTCTCCTATAGAGCTCCTTCTAGAAGGATCTACTCACGTGAGTGAGCGAGAGGGACAGCGTCTGGTGCACCGTGAGGCCAGGAAGGAGTCGAGTGGAGTGCCTCACTAAGGCACACGTGCTGTTGAACTGGTCTCGTTCTAGGGGCACTCCTTCTAGAAGAATGTGCCCCTGGCAAGGCACGCGGCCCGCGATCACATCGAGGAGGGCGCGTTTGCCGCTACCTGAAAAGAAAACAAGTTTTAAAATAGGCAGGCACATAATTTTGCTCGTTTTTTCATCGAGATGCTTTCCGAATTGGCGGTATCTTAACGTAGCGTAGAGCTAAATAATTATAAATAGTAAAATTAACTTGCAAAAGTACTTTATTATAGCGTATTTGAATAAATGCATTTTGATTTTGATTGGTGTTGGCAAGGGGTTATGTGGTGCAGATGTGTTCTGGATCTCCGAATTCGAATCCCTGGAACGATGAGAATAGTTAAATACCTACGCGATCATTCCCGACTTATATAATTAATATGAGTTTAAATCGCGGAAGTTTAATATGTTATAATTTTACTTTTTTTTCAAAAATAAATTTGTAATAATTAAATTTGAAAAGTACAAATGAGAAAAGAGACCTTTAGATCCAAGGATAGCGGTGACCTCGCCGCTCTGCGTGGCGAAGGAGACATTCTTCAATATGACTCCGGTCTTCACTCCACCTGTCAGCCTTTGGAAGAAGCTTCCCGGCTCCACCTATAAAGGTAAAAGGGCTTTTTAATATCGAAATTGTTTTTGAACTATATAGAGAAAAATAGAAATATGTATTTATATTTATTGCTTAAAATGTGGTCTTACATAAATGAAATAAATATGCGCGAATTTGAGTCTGTCTTTTATATAAAAAAAATACTAAAATATCATATTTTGCTATAAAATATTCCGGCTAAGTAGCACACGATGACGTCACGACCCTAACAATTTTAGAGCTTTGTACCTAACCCATTTTAAATAAATTTATTAGCATAGACAAGACTAGATCTTTAAAAAAAACACTCTTAGTATAGCGGATTTACTAACAACATCTTTTATTTATTTTTATTATAATATTACAAAGCCCAGAATCGGAAAGAGTGGCGTGATCTTGTATCGGAGGCCAAGACTCAGTTTGGGTCGCTGCGCCGTAGTAAGTAAGTATAATATTACAAACTTACGAAATTACAATACATACATAAATTCTTTTAAAATCAAATAGGTACCTACTTACAATAAAGATGTCTTGTGCAGTAAAAGTAGGTATATTAGGTAAGTATCTAATAACATTTACTTACTTAATGCTTTTAATATTTTTTATGTAGGTACTAGCTGACCCCGCAAACGTTGTTTTGCCATATAAATAAATAATAAATAAATAAATAATAAATAAATAATAATAAATAAAAAATATAAATAAATAATAATTTAATAATAGGTACCGGATAAGCACAAAAAATTTCATCAAAATCGGTCAAGCCGTTTCGGAGGAGTTCGATTACGCACCCCGTGACAGAAGAATTTTATATATTAGATATAGGTACTTGTAATACAATTTCAATTACATATTACGTAAAGTGATTGTATATGAATTTACATTTAAATTGAAAATATCCTAAAATAGCTAGGAAATTACAATTTGGAAAGCTTTTTGAAAATAATATTTTATTGCTTTTAATAATAAATATTGAGAAGCAATTACTTTCTAACACAAGGATTCATAATCATATGTAATCAATTTTAATATTTATAGTTAATTATACAAGCAATTTAATTAAAAGAAATTTATAATTGAGGTTTACACTTTAAAAAAGCAGATTGCCTTTCTTATTACTTAGGAACTTACTATATACAAACACTGTCAGAGTCAAATCACTATTATACGTTGTGTAGCAATAAACAATATGTTGCAGTTTCAGTTCGTCAAGATTACTACAGGGTCTGCAACACGACCTAACGACTACCTCCTATATATGTATGATCATACAGGAAAAAGTCGGTATGCCATAGTTTTACGTGCCTTCCATAACATCCAGCGCAGGCCGCGGCCAGGCGAAAATTTGCTGACACACTGGTATTTTATATTTTTGAACCCAGAGCCTCCAGGCTATATGTTGGACGTACAACCACTAGGCCACGGACGCAGCGAATAATGTTAAGTAAACTGTATATTAATACAACCTATCCGTAGAAGAAAGTTTTATCTGAAAATATCTTACCTGACCTAATTTTTTGACGCTAGAATACGCATAATACCTATGTCTTGTATTCCAGGACCAAAGTAAGAGTTTTTTTAGGTCGTACTAACGTATTGTGACTTTGTTTTATAGGATATAGGGCAAATAAGGCACAAAAGAGTTCAACGCGCTCCTTAAGGATACTCCCATACAAAAGATTTCAACGCGAAAACTGATTTTCTTTGATAAGGGGTATTACAAAAAAATGTGTAGCAGAGAAATAATTTATCAATACAAATACAGGAAGTCAAGGCAAAAAGATATAGCAATATTTAATCGATTAAAACTACTTCAATGAACATGTTAATTGCGTTGTTTATATTTTCGTTAGTCTGAATATACGAGTAAATACGTATAAAGTTACTCAAAAATAATTTATACACAATGACATTTTTTTTATCATTTAAAGAAATGTATGTATGGGTACGTGATATTATAAAATCGTTAGTTTTCATAATGATAGTACATTTTTTAAAACCACAAAAAATCAAAAACACGAAAGATATTGGCGATTTATTTAAAAATCAACATCATAATAGAAAAGCTTCACTTCAGTCAAACTATTGCAATAGCAACTTAACATACTTACCTTCTAAGTTTAAAAAACAAAAACTTACTTGTCCTGCGTGTATAACATTACAAAGCTCCAAAGTATAGTCGCTCCCGATCATTTTCCACGTTTTTCTTCAATATTTCCTCGAAAAACTTCAGAAAAACTAATATAAATTCATTATGCTCCTGCGCAGCCTTCTTGTCGAACGATTTTAGCAAACTGACTGATCTGTAGACAACTTCAATGCCTACGTCATGAATGCGACGTTGCCAGCTCGACTTAGACCTCACTTCACACTGTAACTGTTTATAATCTTAAAGCTGATGTATATGATGGTGAATTTTAAGCCTTATTTAGGAAATTGCAAGGTTCGTTTTTGTTTGGGCTAAGTGAAAGGTTCTAGTTAAGGCGAAACTACTTTTAAAATCTTCAACTTGGTGGTTATGGTTAATCGTCATTAACATTTACACTATTATAGGTTTATTATATGAAATTATAAATACTCTTAAAAGCTACATATTATTATATGGGCATAAGCACAAAAAACATACACATTTATATTTTAAAATAAATTAGTAGGAAGGTACCCTACATAAATACATAGATAGTAGGTATCTACAGTCTCCATTATACTTTGTAATCTGAGTTTGGAAAACAAAAAAGGAAAATCCATAACTATCTACAAATTAAAAAAAAAACTATAACGCAAAATAAATCATTACTTGCCACTTGCCGTTGTACAAAAGTACATAATAAATTTTTCACTGGTTAGTCTTTCACAATGATCTCGTCTAAAAATACGGCTAAAGATAGCAGCCTAAACTTAAAAGATGAGATAATAAATCCTAAGTACACAAAAAACAGCGAAAAAGAAGTATTCCATCCCCTTAACAAGGAAAGCCTCATTTTTCCACATATTTTCTACGCGCAGTTGCCTTCACACATTCACCGTGAACCTCAAAAAGGCTTGCATCTTGCGTCCCACTCGCACTCGCTCCAAAACCTGATATGAAAATGAGACGCCCACACACACTACCTGAATTATGTCCATGCATTCCAATCATGTGTTGTCTCGCTCTCACCTACATAATCGAACACGATTAGAAAGAGAGGGGCTAACGTGCGCAGTGTCACTGACTCAGTACGACTTTGCCTGGTCGTAAGGCTGTAGTTTCGTCGCTTGTTTTAATAAACAATAGATTTTTAATCGAAATTCGTTATCGAACGAGAAATAATCGAAAACAAAACTGAAACTGTTGTTGATTTGTTCATTTTCAGTGGTTCATGTGAAAGTTGTGTGTTTTTAAGTGGAGTTTCGGATAGTGGTGGTCTAACGTTAGCGGTCCCGTTGGCCGGTTTTTATCAGGTAGGTTGGCACTACTATGTTTTATAGAACTAGTTGACTTTGTGTTTTTGATGTTTTTGAAAAAATATTTAATTCGCCTACAATTTATTTTGTATGTGTATCTACAAGGCCAGAAATTGTTTTTTCAACTTTACGTGTATTTTACCTAGCCGCACATAAAGTTTTTTCTATTAAGTATGTATTTTGAATTGATAAAATAGGATAAGTTGTATCTCATAAAACATAAATATCTATTACAGAAAAAACTAGGTAGGTGTATAAAATAAATTTAAAATGTCACCATTTTTTGCGAACTACCCGCATATGGTACTATCAACTCGAGGCCGTATTGGCTAACTTGAATATAAAAATAAAATGTTCATAGAAACATAGAACGATATACCTAAAGTTAACAGACGGTCTATAGGCTATCGCATAACTATCTCAATTAACCAAAAAATATTTAATTTCCTGAGGGGTAGGTATGGAGCGGTAAAGTTAAAAAGGTATTTTTTCAAGTTTGTCGCGTATTTCACTTTAGCTAAAAAGACCTCTGAACTTAATTCCGTTTCGTATAGATAATATTCTATAGGCAGTAAACCATAATATATTTAAATGTTTTTTCAGTGTCTTAAGCTTCATTCGAACAAAATTTCAGCAAAGAATTTTGCTAGCACAAACATTCACAGACCTTCTCTATTTGAAATCGGTTAAGAAAGTACAAGGTTGATTTTGGCATGTTAACGTAAAATTTGATTAATTTATCTACCATTAAACTCAATGCCATGCCAAGGTGAAGAAATAGACCTAGAAATAAATCGGTAAGGATCCGAAACGAAGCGTAAAGTTATGCGCTTGAGCATCTAGAATGATGGAGGAAAATAACTCACGGAGGTTAAGTAACCTAATATTAGTAAACTATGGATGTGTGTATTAATTTTATTAATCGGGACTTTTTGTTTTTGTAAAACTAAAACTAATATTTACGCGATAAATCCCGATTAATGAAATGGATAACAGACTAATGATGGTAAAGGCACGTCAAAGCTATCCACAACGACCGCGCTGAAGGAATCGAATTTTGAATTCTTTATATGAAATGTCATGAAATCTCGCACACTTGAAACATACACACAGCGGAGCTATTCACTAATTTGTCAGGGAACCGAACCGAAAACCAAATGGTCAAAAATTCATGAAAAGACTTATTACGTCGTATCGATTTAATTCGCCATTTCATACATTTTAGACAATTCGGTCTTCGGTGCGGTTCCTTGACGGATAAGTGAATAATCCTGCAGAAGTTTTCCCATACAAAAACGCGGATAGATAGATGTGCAAGCACCACATAGGTCCCCCGTTTTTCTTCCAAGATTTTTGAAAGGAGAGCCCGTTTACTTCATTACTCAGCACAAGCACTATGACTAACTTAATGCTAAAGTATAGCATTTTCTACCAGTTGACCTGTACCGATTTAAACCGATTTTAGCACAGTCATGTAACAGCAAATCTTACAAGACATTGACTCACGTTCATCCCGGGTTCAACAACCAATGCCCATTGTCTTAGCTTTTCGTATTGCTAAATAAATTGTTAAGGAAATTAGACTGGCAAAAACGTTAGCTTTACGCATGAGTCTATCTTTAGAGCTTTGAACCTGAGTCTTACACTTATTTTGAATTATTTTAAACAACGCCCCACGGTTTAATCCACGATAACACATTAATTATATTTTTTGTTAACGCTTAAATTATTGATAAGTGATATATAGGTTATAGGATAGTGATAAGTGGTAATTCGGGAAAGGGGGCGCCCGAAAAAGGTAAATGAACTTTGCAAAAGAGGATGTTTGCATTCTAGGGGAGTGGATGCAGATATGACGGATAGAGCATAATGAAGGAGAAAAACGTGTTGTGCCGACCCTACCTAGTGTGGGATAAGGGCATGATGTTAGCTCTTAAAGTCTTCATGATTTGCATTTTGATATCATCCAAAGTGCAAAAACATAGACAACGGAGAAAGTTAAAGATACAATTTCAAGTTACATAATATTATTAAAAAGCCTTCATCTTCGGAAATACGGTGGCGTTAATATGTAAATTCTATGCCTTGAGCTACTTAATATATTTGGATAATATCATAAAATCGATAAAGATCGAATGACTATCATCAAATTTACCTTAAACTGATTTAAGGCTTAATTGGTTTAAAATTTGCTCCTACACTTTTATACAAAAAAGTATAAATATAAGACGAGCAAGACGCTTTCCTGATGGTGAAACGCTGCCCTTTATCAGTACAGTGCCACTCAGGATTTCACAATGATGTGAAATTCTAGATGGACTGCACCAACGCTTCTTACTTAAGAGATATGAGGTGTTAAAACTCTTTAGCCCAGTAATTTCACCCTTTTAAGTCTCTTCTGTAAGTGCAAGCAGAACAGGTTACTGTTCTATTGGAGTATAAACCCCAATTTTTTTTTATAGAGGTCTTATTCCAAAAAGACCTTGGATCCAACACTTATTATATCATTGCTATCTATATATATATATGCTGAGGAATGTGAAACCGCCATTAGCCTTTTATGGTGATTTCTATTACCCATTATAGGAATGTATGACCTTACAAATACTGTTTCCAATTTTTATCGATTGCAATTATTATTGGTATAATATCGTTTACCATGTTGGAGTTTTTTGTTATAAAATTGGTTATGATTTAATATTGCTTTGATTATAGCTCTGGCTACATAATGGATTTGATTTGTTTTTATGATAAAGTACATAGATGTTATATTTTTATTTGCAAAAGGAGGAGAGGTCCTTAATTCGTCAATACTTATTTTATGAAAGTACTTACGTCGATGCCACTGGATGATACTTGAATTTTCCCTTTTGTCCAAATCGGTCGAGCAGTTTTTTAAGATGCGGTTGAGCAAAACTGTGACACGTAATTTTTAAAGGTAGGTACATAATATGTACCACATTAATATCTTACTAATATTATAAACGTGAAAGTTTGTAAGAATGTATGGATGTCTGGATGTATGTTTGTTACTCTTTCACGCCTAAACGGGTGGACCGATTTAGCTGAAATTTGTATAGAGATAGCTTAGACCCTGGAATAACACATAGGTTTGTACAGTGGGTAAAACCGCTGGGGCTAGCTAGTATTAGAAAAAAATCATACGTGTGTGCAAAGAGACACAAGCGGCTAATAGTCGCTGAACCTCTGTCTCGCTCGCACGATATAACAAATGATAAAATTTACTTTTTGGAAATGTGTTAAATTGAAAATATAGGCCATATTTTTATACAATTTTTTAAAGTATAACCAGTTTGATCCTTTATAAAATGGTTGAGGCATGTTTAAAGATAGATATTTTTCATATAATTGAAAATGCCATTGTTTTCATTTAAGGTAGCAAACTGGGAATACTTATAAAATATTGAGATAAATTTTCAATTTAACACATTTCCAAAAAGTAAATTTTATCAATTGTTATTTGACAATCAGTTATATCGTGCGAGCGAGACAGAGGCTCAGCGACTATTAACCCCTTAAGTGAGAAAAATTACGCGCAAATAATTTGCAAAAGATGGCAAGTGGTCACGGTACGTTTGCGGGCCAACCACATTTAATAAGGCTTTACAAAACTTACGATATGGTGCAAACAGACCGCGATTCATTTACATATAGAAAATTATATTATTCATTTCAAGGTCAACTGTTTATTTATAAAATTTGCGACAAAAATTTAGGTTAAATGACGTTTTTTTTGCATAATTATCAAGTTTTTAGTTCGTTATTTTACTACGTTAAATATTACATAAGTTAATTTTAACTTTTTAATGTTAGCGAAGACCACCACTATTTATTTTATTTATTTAACCTCCTTTCACAAGATAAGTAATAAAATTTATGTCAGGAATTTAATTTAATTCATATGAAACAGTTTCTCAAACTCTGGCAAATATACCTAGTCAGGTCATAAGTATTGTCAAACAGTAAAAACTTTTCTTTTAGAATGCTGGCCACAAAAAAATTTATTGAATTCGAATTTCGAATTGTTCATGAAAATAAAAATGTATACTTTTTAGAATTTTACTCATTTTTAAATATGGAGTGGACGCTTAAAGAAGACCGTGTTGCAGTTATTGCGTTGCATCGTTGCGGTTACGCGCCAATTCAAATTTTTGACATACTGAAAAATTTTAATATAACCAAAAGATTCGTTTATCGTACCATCAAACGATACAATGAAGACTCTAGTGTAGATGACAGGTCAAGAAGTGGTCGCCCTCGGTCTGTTAGGACTCCAGCAGTGATAAAAGCTGTGAAGGCGCGAATTCAAAGAAATCCCAAACATAAGCAGAAACTGTTGGCCCTTCAGATGGGGTTAAGCAGAACCACGGTGAAAAGGGTGTTAAATGAAGACTTAGGGCTTCGGGCATATCGAAGAAAAACAGGACATCGTTTAAATGCTCGTCTAATGGACCTGAGACTGAAGAGATGCCGCGCTTTGTTGAAGCGGTACGCGAGAAAAAAATATCGAGAAATTCTTTTTTCGGATGAAAAAATTTTTACCGTAGAAGAGAGCTACAACAAACAAAATGATAAGGTGTACGCACACAGTAGTGAAGAAGCGAGCAACCGTATTCCGCGTGTCCAACGAGGTCATTTTCCATCCTCGCTCATGGTATGGTTGGGAGTTTCTTATTGGGGCTTAACAGAGGTACATTTTTGTGAGAAAGGTGTAAAAACGAATGCAGTTGTGTATCAAAATACAGTCCTGACGAACCTTGTGGAACCTGTTTCTCATACCATGTTCAATAACAGGCACTGGGTATTCCAACAAGATTCGGCGCCAGCTCATAGAGCGAAGAGCACACAAGACTGGCTGGCGGCGCGTGAAATCGACTTCATCCGGCACGAAGACTGGCCCTCCTCCAGTCCAGATTTGAGTCCGTTAGATTACAAGATATGGCAACACTTGGAGGAAAAGGCGTGCTCAAAGCCTCATCCCAATTTGGAGTCACTCAAGACATCCTTGATTAAGGCAGCAGCCGATATTGACATGGACCTCGTTCGTGCTGCGATAGACGACTGGCCGCGCAGATTGAAGGCCTGTATTCAAAATCACGGAGGTCATTTTGAATAAACTTTATTGTCATAAGAATCTATGTTTTGTTAAGTTCATTTTGGTATATAAATGGTTACATAATAAATAAACTTGTTCCAATAATTTTATATTAAACATGTGACAGAATTTATGACCTGACTAGGTACTGTCGTGTGGGTCCAATAATATCCCGTGGAAGACGGCTGCTCATAAGACTTTAAAGCAGAGATTAAAAACATTAATACTTAGTTTAATGTACTTAAAAAAAATA
Organism: Hemithea aestivaria; assembly: GCA_947507615.1. Taxonomy (NCBI): domain Eukaryota; kingdom Metazoa; phylum Arthropoda; class Insecta; order Lepidoptera; family Geometridae; genus Hemithea; species Hemithea aestivaria. The sequence goes on along the minus strand of OX382325.1, from coordinate 15,493,066 downwards.
GATAGTCTAGTTATATTATTTGTATTTAATTTTTTGATAATATATTAAATAATCATTAAATTTTATATTAAAATATAACACTACTAAGATCTAAAAATATACACCTAGGTAATATGTAAGTAAAGAATATAAAAATTGCAACTAATCTATACTCGTATCATGTTTCCAAGCTTGAGAAAGTTGTAAAAAAAAATAAAGCTCAAGATTAAAATCATTCAGATTTCATCAAAACATGACTGGTCTGAAAGTTTTGCAAATTTAATCGAATTATCAAGCATCGTGTATTTAAGACGAGCACGCTGTTTAAATCTGAATTGCTTAAACATTCTGCATTGTCTTTCTTAATCTTAACAGTAAATCGTTTATAGGTACCACAACTACAAAGTTTTTAACAGAAATATAGCAAATTATATTTGCGCACCCATTACAATTTCTTTACATATTTCATACTGCGTACAAGTAATAAGCTTTTAGTAAATGCAGCATAGGTACAGCATTGTCCTAGGGAGTGTTACAATAATTTGATTTTACTAATGTGTTGGGGTGTATTTCGTATAGTTAAGGTGTTGCTAAGAAATCTATTTCAATGCTACTGCTATTAGATTTGAATAAAGATATTGAACATTTTCTAACGCCCACCCCACATCTATCGCTATCAGATCTAGCAGTTCACTCGCTTTAGACCCGTTGATCGTTCAAGTCACAGTTTCTGCCACTCATCGCATTATATCAAGCTACCTTGAATAGGTAATGACACCACAATGGTGCGGCAATTTTCTTCGGTCCCGCTACTCCGCACTCCGTCATTAAGGAGGTCTGCCTCTGCTTACTATATACTTAGGGATGCATGTACGCAACTGGACAGTTATTATTGTAAATACGTAAAGACGCTTATAATTTTTACGGGAAGTATTTTTACCAGTACAGACAAAAAAATCAAATCTGTTATTAAATACCAAATAGGTTACGAGGTTTACTACCTATATAAAAACGGAATACTGAAAATACTGTCGATAAAAGAACCCCTT